>JBBPBX010002580.1:0-12607 GCA_038048925.1 Garcialebias charrua
TACCTTGTGTTTTGCTAGTTTTGATACTTTGCATTTCACTTTCTATTTCTCTCCTACGTTTTTTTTTCTTTTTTCTGTTGTTTGTTGTTTAAGGAAATTCTACCATTGCTGTTCATCATTCTTTAGTTTGTAGCAGGTCGCTTTTGTAAATGAGTCCTCGAGGCTCAATGAGATTTACCTGACTAAATAAAGGTTGAATGAAAAAAAATAATGCTTAGTGGTTTTTTAGTTTTCCAGCTGCACCTAAAGCTGGAAAACTAAAAAAACGCTAAGCATTATGGAAAATACAACAAAATCCACTCCCTTAGTGGTTAAGGGGAGTGGATTTTGTTGTATTTCCCATAATGCTTAGCGTTTTTTTGTTTTCCAGCTGCACCTAAAGCTGGAAAACTAAAAAACCGCTAAGCATAATGGGAAATAAAACAAAATCCACTCCCTTAGTGGTTAAGGGGAGTGGATTTTGTTGTCTTTCCCATCATGCTTAGCGTTTTTTTTTGTTTTTCCAGCTGCACCATTAGTAAGAAGGACATTTCTGTGGTATAGAGCTGCCTCTTGTGTGCTGTTAAAGTTAGTGAGTGTAAGGCTCAAGAGTGTCTTCATTGGGTTTATCTCACACAATATTAAGACGGCAGTCACAGAATGTGATTGAACACAAGTGCTCTTTGAAGCTGTATTGGAAATATTGGCAGGTTTGATTCGATACTTAAATTATGCTGGTATCGGATACTGGATCGGATTGGCCCCATCCCTAATTCAGAGTACACGTTGCAGATTAGTTGCAGTTGCTACCACACCAAAGTTCAATGTGTGTAAAATTAACTCCTTCAGAGACATTTTTATGTTTGTTAAAACTGCTTTGCTGTGGTGGCCATTTTGAATTGGATTGACCCCAAAGTGTAAATTGTTGTAGATATCATCCCAGGGATGAACTTCTGGAAGCTTCACTGAAATCCATCCATCCAGTCAGGAGTTATTTTGCTAACTGTACCGACCAACAAACAGGCAATAATATCATGATGTATGTAACCAAGTTTAGTCTGGTCCTCTGGACGGATTTAACTTCTTTTTTTTTTTTTTAAATACTGGTAAAACCAAAGGACTTCTTCTGTCTGAGGAACTGCAACAAACTCAGTCTTATAAATAGCACCTTCTCATGGTGGATCAACCAGTTTGCTGCGGACATCCAGAACCAGCTGCTCACATGATCAAGGAGGACCATCAGCCTAACGATGGATCACTAGCACCTGATGGTTGTTTGCTATTCACAGAGGGCTGAGTGATACTAGCAATAACAGCATTGTAAGTGGGGGACAGTTGAACCCGGAGGCCTCCACCTCTGTTTAATGATGGACGGTTTCTTTTCACAAAGATGGCCTCCTTTACTCCTCTCTCAAACCATCGTTCCTCTCTATCAAGGATGTGAACATCTTCATCCCTGAAAGAGTGACCGCTGGCCTGAAGATGAGGGTAGACCGCAGAGTCCTGACCTGATGATGTTGACCTTCTGTTCTGGGCCATCCTTTTGGCTTGTGGAAATAATAGTTCCCTTATCAGTCAGTCACTCGGTGCAACATACTTGCTATGGGAATTGCGCCCCCGCACAATTACCTGAAGGAATACAATCACGCCTTTACAGCTAGGGCATCAGCATCGCGCCAGAGGCCCCGCCCTCTGGGTATTTAAGCGGCTGACGCCCATCCATCTTTCTATTTTTTGCCCTTCACCTCGCTTAACACCTGAACTTCGTGGGACTTCTCTGTTGTCGCACCGCTCGACTGAGGTGAGCTTGCTCCCTACATTGAGCGTACAGAGAAATTTTCCTGCATACTGCTGGGCTGGCGAAAGCTAGTCCGGCGTTTTTCTACTTACCTCGAAGTTTTCTCCTCTTTCCGCAGCTGATTCGCTCGACGATGCTAACTGCGTCACAACCCCCTGCAAACCATTAGCAGGCTAACCAACGAAAGCAAGACAATGAAGAGGACGACTTCGAACAAAAGAAAACTAGGACCAACTTCGACGCTTCTCGTCTCCGGACATGACTCCCGAGAAGGGAAAATGGAGGGCAAAGAAGAGGAAAACCAACAGGACAACGAGCCCTCGCTCGCGCCCATGCCCCAACGGATGTGGCTACTCCCTCTCGGCGACGGACACCCACAAGGCCTGTCCTGTCTGCCTAGGGATTCTGCACATGAGAAAAGCGCTGGAATTCCCTGACTCCTGCTCCCATTGCCGTTGAATGTCGGCGGTAGTGAGGAAAGTGCTAGGAAAGTGCTACCGGGCTCAGGGCCTCGCGGCTCGTGCAATGAACGCTTCGACCATGATGCAGGCGTACCTGGCAGAAAAGCTACAGGAACTCCAGGTAATGACAAACGAACAAGCCGCAACAGAGAACATGGAGGAGGCCCATGGGGCCTCTGACTTCGTGCTCTGCATGATGGGGACAATAGCCATCACGCAAGGCAGAGCAATGGCGGAAATGGTTGTCGCCCAGCGCCATCTTTGGTTGACTTTAACAGACCTCCCGGAAAACCAGAGGTCCCCCTTCCTCCAGCACCCAATCGAGCCGACTGGACTCTTCGGGGGAGCCCTGGAACGCATCCAGGCCAGGCTGGAACAAAGACGCAAACAGGCGGAAGCCCTCCGAGAGGGGTTGCCGAGGAAAAGCTTTGCACCCCCAAAGGAAGACGTGTGTGGCCTCTTACGAAAGAGACCCGCTGGTGACAGTGAAAATCTCCAGTACCGGCCGAGGGCCTCTTCAGTGACCCCGTGTGGAAAGCAGATTTGGACCTGATGAAGCAGGACAAACTGATGATTTTACAGGTTTGCCCGCCCACGTGGTACGGGAACCTAACATTTTGAGCCCAGTCTCTACTTGTAAAATACTACGAGGAGCTGGTGACATGTGCGCGCGCACCAAACATGACTCGCCTACTGTATGTGTAAACAAAACAAACACTGTTTCAGGCATGTACAAAAATAAAAGTACCAAAGCACAGACTGCCCTGGTTCTTGACTCGAGTCCCATTTTTATAAAACACAAACCATGTGGTCAAACTATGAACCACAGAAAGATACACAAGCTCTGCCAGAGACGGTCAGATCTCGCGATATCTTCTGTTGGGCCGACCAGTCTGCTCGAAAGAGCGCGAGAGGGGTCAAAGGTCACTCCTCCAGCGCAAAAACACGACGAGCAGCAATTCAACATGCCGTCCAGGCTCAGCGCGCACGCGCAGGCCTGGAAGGCATGTCTACCAAATGATTGGGTCATGACAACAATATGTCACGGGCTCAAGTTGCAGTTCACAAAAAGACCGCCCCACTTCACAGGGGTGCTGCAATCTAAGATTAACCCTACACGTGCACACGTGCTGAGGGAGGAAGTTTTGACAATGCTGCAAAAGGGAGTGATTAGTTTGGTCTCAGGACGCAAACTACGCTCTGGCCACTACAGCAAGTACTTCCTGGTGCCCAAAAAGGATCATTCCCTGAGACCGATTCTGGATCTCAGGGCTCTCAACAAAAGAATTAAAACCTTTAAGTTCAAGATGCTTACACTGCGGCAAGTTCTCCAGTCTGTGAGACCAGGAGACTACGCATGTACAGTGGATTTAAAAGATGCCTATTTCCACATAGGCGTGTGGAGGAAACACAGGAAGTTCCTCCGCTTTGCGTTCGAAGGGAATGCTTATGAATTCAAAGCCTTACCCTTCGGTTTAAAGACTGCTCCTCGTACATTTACTAAATGTTTGGATGCGGCCCTGACCCCCCTTAGGAATCAAGGACTCAGGGTCATGAATTACTTGGATGACCTGCTGATTCTGGCTGGAAGCAGAATGCAGGCCCAGTCACACTCGGGTGATCTCTCACCTGGAGTATCTCGGTTTTGTCATAAACCTACAAAAAAGCGATCTAACTCCATCAATTAAAATACTTCTTCAGTAAAGGTCTGATTGCTGGACAGCACATCCTGGTGAAATCAGCTAACAGGACCACAGTGTCCTTCATCAACAGAGAGGGAGGGACAAGGTCCCGGGCCTTCCTCGGACTGACGCAGAGGATGCTCACGTGGTGTGCTCCACGAATCTTGTCACTTAGGGCGACTCATGTCCCCAGTGATTTAAATTATGGAGCAGATGCCCTCTCAAGAGGGCCTCTCTTGGCGTCAGAATGGAGCCTGAACCCACGGATTGTGGAACAGGTCTGGTCACGATTTGGGAGAGCCTCCGTGGACTTGTTCGCTTGCAGGGCTAGCTCACAGTGTGACCTCTACTTCTCCTTGAGGGAAACAGACGCACCATTGGGAATGGATGCTCTGGCACATGATTGGCCAGTAGGGGTACTCTACTATGCCTTTCCACCTGTCCCCCTGATCGGGCCGACACTGGAATTGTGTACGCCAGGGAGCTCTCTCCCTGATCCTCATAGCCCCCAGATGGCCACAGAAACCGTGGTTCCCGGAGTTGATCTCAATGTTATCAGGGATACCATGGCAATTGCCTCCTCACAGGGATCTGCTGACTCAGGCACGTGGGCAGCTTCTACACTCACGTCCAGGGTTGTGGCAACTTTCAGCCTGGCCTTTTTTTCATTCATTCATTCAACCTTTATTTATACAGGCTAGCCTCGTTGAGTCACGGGGACTCATTTACAAGAGGGACCTGTCTCACTCACACCAAACAACCATCCACTCTCTCACTCACACCTAGGGTCAATTTAGAGTCACCAATCAGCCTAACATGCATGTTTTTGGTCTGTGGGAGGAAACCGGAGTACCCGGAGGAAACCCACGCATGCACGGGGAGAACATGCAAACTCCACCCAGAAAGGCCCCCGGACCGGGATTTGAACCGGCAACCTTCTCGCTGAGAGGCAGCAGCTCTACCAGTTGTGCCACCCTGCTGCCAAGCCTGGCCTTTGAAGGGAACTGGCTGAGAGCCTAAGGCTTTGATTGCTTTATCCCAAAACAAACTGTTACAACATACACAAGGGTACCCCTTGGTGTTTATGTTTTGCCTAGGAGATGTTTAATGGAAGGGTTTCCCCTCTCCCTAACTGATCTCCAACATCAGGATGGGCCCCACTTGTCAGTCGTGCCCTATATGTAACAGAAAGTAAAAAGGTTTTTCACCTTAGGGACTTGGGAGGTTACCCTGTGCTTAACCTGGGTTTTCTACCTCCACATTTTGTCACCCAATTACTTGTGATGTAATGGATCCCTTGCTCCTCCTGTTTCTCAGGTTGTTCCAGAGAGAAAATGGAGATGATGAGTACTCACACTAGTGTAGCATGCTTAGGCTGTCTCTAGCTGGTGTTATTTATCTATATGCCCAGTTGAAACATCAAACTGATGTTCTTTACATTTGGCTTTTTTTCCTCTCAGCCTGTGCTCTCTACATACCTTGTAGAAAGCAGCCGGGAGATGCCTGTCTTTTTAAGGCGGATGTTCTCACTTGCATTTTACTGAGCATTTCAAGGGCGTGAATGAATTACGTTCCCATAGCAAGTATGTTGCACCGAGTGACTGACTGATAAGGGAACTGAAAGTTATGCACCATAACTCATGTTCCCTGAAGGAAGGGAACGAGGTGCAACATATCTGGCCCTTTCAATGCTGAAAGCTCGGTGAAGTGCAATTTTGGAGAAAGATGGACGGGTGTCAGCCACTTAAATACCCAGAGGGCGGGGCCTCTGGTGCGACGCTGACGCCCTAGCCGTAAAGGCGTGATTGTATTCCTTCAGGTAATCACGCGGGAGCGCAATTCCCATAGCAAGTATGTTGCACCTCGTTCCCTTCCTGAGTTATGGTGCATAACTTTCAGTTTTCCTCTGTCACTAAAATATTTTACTTTTACCAATAAAAACCTGTGGCATTGTTTATGTAAATTAGCACTTAGCTATGGTGCATAGACAATTAAAAATACAAGAATAATTTATTTTAGGCTTGGGGTTTGTCAGAGCCTCATGAGGCCAATCAAACTGAAAACCATCTAGTTCTGGTAACAAATGATTAAATTGTGCATCCCCAGTGGGTGTTATTTTATTTTTTTGTGATGCATGGTCAAAACACTGAACCTCAGTGTTTAACATGTTTATTAATATGCAATTGTGCATATGATAAGGTCTCTCTTGTAAATGAGTCCCTGAGGCTCAATGGGACTAACCTGTTTTTAAATAAAGTTGAAAATGATAGAGAAACAAAATCAGCCTGAAAAGCTGTGTAACATTTTTAAAAGCTCTGTATGACTACATGTGTAATTACGGTAAGTGAATGTGGCCTTTCTCGTAAAAATGATCAAGACGAGAAAAATCTTTTACAAAAGCTGTCGATTTATCTGGGGGAATTTTTCGTGAGCCACGTCTTGGGCCACACAGACGGTTCTGAACACCAGCACAGATGGTGGTCCGGCCGATGATCTACATGCTTTCTGAGCTGCAATAACTACTCGGAGTATGTCAACATTGTGAAAATATTTTAAAGCAGAGCACATCAGAGGAGTGGAAGAGCATCCGTCTGGTTTTACATCATTGTAAAATGCTGAATGACCTTTGGATGCAAAAAACAACAAGCAGAGTGCGTCAGGATCTTCAAAAGCATGTCAGAAATTATCACGGGACGTCTGGAGTTCAGCCAGAACTGTTCACTTGATCAAAATCTTTGCATCGTCACAAAAACAAAACTCCAATGAGCCCAAGCTAATGTGTGGTTCTCTGAACCAAAAACTTTATAGTTTTTTTTTTCATTCAACCTTTATTTAGGCAGGTTAATACAAGGACTCATTTACAAGAGAGACCTGGTTTCAACAAAGAATGATGACAACAGCGACAAGACAATCACAAGAGAGGCTACAGAGTTTTATTTTTTTAAACAGGTTAAAAAAAGATGTCAAAGTAGCAAAACAGACAGATTAAAGAAAACTAAAAAAAGAAATGTGTTTCCTCAGTAATGTGGAAAACTGAAGGTTTAGTTAATAATAATAATAATAATAAACTTTATTTGTATAGCACCTTCCACAATGCCTTGCATTGACCAAGGTGCTTAACAGGATAAAAAGAAGAATAAACGGGAACAATAGATCAATGAAAATAGAATAAGAAACCACAGCGATAAAAGAAGGCAATGGAAATAAAAAATGCTACATACTAAAATAACACAAGTAATAAAAGTTACACACAGAAAGCTTTTTTGAACAAGTGAAATAAAAATGCAATTGAAATAAAGATGCTACATACTAAAATACAAAATAATAAAAGTTACACACTGAAAGCTTTTTTGAACAAGTGGGTCTTCAGTTTGGTTTTGAACAGAGTCGGATCGGAGGTGGCACGCAGCTCAAGGGGGAGGCTGTTCCAGGCTTTTGGGCCGGCAACAGAAAATGACCGGTCTCCCCATTGCTTGTACCTCGAGCGAGGCACCTCCAGCAGGTGTTGACTGGCAGATCGTAGGTCCCTGCCAGGCTGATGGACTTTCAGAAGTTCTGAGATGTAGAGGGGAGCAAGTCCATTCAGAGCTTTGAAAACAAACAGCAGCAACTTGAACTGTATCCTGAACTGAACTGGGAGCCAGTGTAGAGAGGACAGGACAGGAGTGATGTGTTCATATTTTCGTGTGTTGGTCAAAAAGCGCGCGGCAGAGTTCTGTACAAGCTGTAAACGGGAGATGGAGGATTGATTAATGCCAAGATACAAAGCATTACAATAGTCAAGTCTGGAGGTCACAAAGGCATGGATGGCCTTCTCCAGATCACCACGACTAAGAAATGACTTGACTTTGGAGAGCAGACGGAGTTGGAAAAAGCTGGTCTTGACAACAGAACTGATCTGTTTATCAAACTTTAAATTGGAGTCAAGCTGCACTCCAAGATTTCTGACCACCGAGTTGAAGTGGGGGAGGGGAAAACCAACACTGGGACTGGGAAGGATGTTGCTGGTGTCATCAGGTGCACCAAACAAAATGCATTCAGTTTTATCTGTGTTTAGGTGGAGGAAGTTTTGAGAGAGCCAGTGCTTAATGTCATTTAAGCAGTTGACAAGAGTGTTTGAACTGAGTGAGGGGTTGGGAGTGACTGGCAGATAGATTTGTAAATCGTCTGCATACATGTGAAAAGACAGGTTATGACGTGTGATGATTGATCCTAATGGCAGCATGTAAAGAGAGAAGAGGACTGGCCCTAGAATAGATCCCTGTGGTACGCCGGAGGTCAGAGGGGTTGATGAAGAGGAGGACAGATCGCCTATCATGACAGAGAAAGTTCTCCCAGACAGGTAAGATTTGAACCACTCAAGCACAGCTCCCTGGAGGCCAACCTGCTGAGACAAGCGGTTGATTAGTACCTGATGGTCGACGGTGTCAAAAGCTGCTGAGAGGTCTAACATCACCAGCAGAGCAGGGTTTTTTGCATCCAGGGACAGAAGAATGTCATTCTGTACTTTGAGCAGTGCAGATTCAGTGCTGTGACGAGCTCGAAAACCTGACTGAAATTTTTCAAACAGGTTGTTGAGTTCTAGAAAAGATTGAAGTTGAATAAAAACAATCTTTTCTAGGACCTTTGATAGAAATGACAGATGGGAAACTGGCCTGAAATTAGAGAGAGCTGTAGGATCTAGGCCTGGTTTTTTTAGAAGAGGCCTGACCACAGCATGTTTGAAAGCAGATGGCACATAACCTGAAGTTAGACAGCTGTTGATAAATGACAAAACAGAAGGACCAATTACATCAAAGCATTGTTTGAACATTTTAGAGGGAATGATGTCCAGAGAACAGTTTGTTGGTTTCATCTGCTGAACCACCTTGGTGAGTTGAGGCAGTGAGACGAGATCAAACTGGTCAAAAACAGCAGTGGTTATTGTAGAGGTACATGACAGGATGGTGTTGGATGAACTGACAATGTTCTGTCTGATAGAGTCTATTTTGTTGACAAAATAGCTCTGAAAGTCATCACAGGTAGACTGTGTGGCAGTTTTCAGAACATCGACAGATGGATTGATGACAGACTGGAGTGTGCTGAAAAGCGTCCTCGGCCGGTTGGAGCTGGTGGAGATTAAGTTGGAGAGGTACTGTGACTTGGCCTGTTTCACAGCGTTATCATACTCACAGAGACAGTCTCTCAGTATTCCCTGAGATACATGAAGCCGGTCACGCTTCCATTTTCGCTCTGCTTGTCTGCAACGTTGTCGAAGAGCTCGCGTCGTTTCGTTGAGCCATGGTGATGGTCTGTTTTTTGAAGATGCCTGTTTGAGAGGAGCGATGGAGTCCAAGATCGTTGTGCAGGTGCGATGGAAGGAGCTGATGAAGTCCTCAGGATGTAGAGATGAGTTCAGGCTGACAGCAGAGCAAAATTCAGTGCTCTTAAAGGCATCAGTAAACTCATTTGGAGTTAATGGGTTGATGGAGCGGCAGAGACGTGCTGGGAGAATAGCCTTTGGTGCAGGAGTGGTGAAAAATTCAAATAATATGGGAAAATGGTCTGAGATACAGGTGTCCAGGATCTCCACAGCAGGTATTTGAAGGCCGTGGGAGATAATTAAATCCAGTGTATGACCCAGGGTGTGTGTGGCCCCCGAGATCGACTGTGACAGGTTAAAAGAGTCCAGGAGGTTCTGAAACTCACATCTGTAATAGATTAATAATAGTAATAAATGTAGAGTAAGGTATTTAAACACTTACTGATTTACTATTATTGTAGATGCGCAGTTTAGCAGACTTTAATCTTGCACAAACTGCCACCAAAGAGCGAGTTCTTCCTTTTTCCGATACTAAGTTGTTTTTACTGTGATTAGACAAGAAATGTAATTTCACGCTTAGACTTCAATTTATATTGGTCTACCAAAAATATAGACCTTTTATTGAAACTATCACAAGAATTACATTAAACATTTGTATCGATATTAGCTCTGATTTAATAACTACGTTGACAAGAATTCAAATTAAAACAAACAGACAGTTGGACCTTTCTGTTGGCACATTACTTAAAGTTTACCATGATGAAAATAAACATAAGGAGGAGTTTAAGGAGGAAAGATAAAAGATTGAAATGAAATGGTTGAATCTTATCTTGAGATGTTTAACCAGTGATGGCACCCTCTGCTTGGTTTCGGCTGGACGTCCGTCCCGTGATGAAACACTTTTACCTTCGTGAAGATGATCCTGTCTCAACTCCGGTAAATTAGTCAAGCCAGACGCGCAGGCTGCTGCGTTTTACAGGCGACCACTTTCATCTTGCCACGGTCTCGTGAAGTCTGCGTCGGCCTCCCAGAGTGATGCCTGGTTCTGGTTTTGTTCAAGATAACTTCAGAAAGAGTGTCACCGCTTGGAGCTGTGACACTCGAAGTGGTTCACAGCTGACGTGCTGTTTGAACCTTTGCTGAAGACGTGGGCCTTTGGTGCCTGGCCGGAACGTACATCAGCTTGGAGAAAAACGTCCGTGCGTCTTCCCTTCTCCCTCAGAACTCTAAAACCCAGTGAGTGCTGAGAACTGAGTCCCAGCACGGAGACAAAACAAAAGGCAGGTGTGAAAACAGAGCACTCTCTGTTTAAGCACAGATGAATTGTTTTTAGAACGGACGGGAGACCGAAGATTAAGTTATGTCTAGAACTTCTCTTTCGTTCCAAAAACAGTTCAAACAAATAGACGGAGAATTGTTCCTTCAACTTTAAACACTTATTCTGCATAGAGCAGACAGTTTTAAAGCATGATCATTCTGAGATGTTCTCTTAACTTTGTCATATTTAAAATATACCAGCTTAGTAAAATCATCATTGAAATGACAAAAATACTGTTTGATCAATTCTGAATTAACACACATTAAAGAGAAAGTTCAATCTGATTAATTAGTGTCCATTAATTCATAATAATTGTTAACCAAAATAGTGTTTACTCGTCTCCTTGAAGACTTCAAGAAGGTGTAACACTGAGAGTTCCAAAGAGATGCAGAGAGGTGTACTTGAAGGTCAAGCCTAAAATGTCAGAGGTTAGGTGTATCACTACACATCCAAGCTGATTACTTGGGCAGCAGGTGTGCACGTTGAAGTCTCCACAGAAAAGCCAAGAGTCAAACTTTGGTAGCAAGTCCGCCAGTAGTTCTGAAAACTCACTGACAAAGTTTTTATTGTATTGTGGGGGCCTATAAAAAACGCCACACAAAATAGGTTTAGCAGATTCCAGCACAAAAAACATGCTTTCAAAACTGGAATAGTTTTTCTGAGGCAACAAACGGTACTTGAATGCATCACTGAACACAGCAGCCAGGCCCCCCCCCTTTCCTGCCCCACGCGGGGCGCTCAGGTGGGAGTAGCCATTTGGAAGAAGCTCAGAGAAGCAGCTGTTATCTCCTATTTTCTGCCAGGTTTCAGTAATCAAAAACAGATCCAGACGATGAGTTGAGATCAAATCACTTAATATAAAAGTTTTATTAGTAATTGATCTGGCGTTAAACAATGCTGCACGTACTGGAACGCTGCCAGTTACGTCACTCTCAGCTCGAACGAGCGGGCGGAGGTGTTGTTTAACGCTGCCTCGCTTCACTGTTTTCCACACCGGGGGGCAAGATGGATACTGGTCGCTGGCGACATGATTGATAGCAACAAGGCTTCTGTGGCGACGAGCGAAGGAACGGCGGACATCAAAGACGCTGAATTCAGGAGGTAAGTCAGCCGTCGGCGTGTTGTGAGACGACAGATACTTTTTAAATCTCACCAGGACGCCTGCCCTCGTTCCGCGTCTTCTGCGCCGCTTGTTGCGTGGCAGCGTGGTCGCGTTGCGTTGTAGGTAGGCTGGGATCGAAGCCAGGAACGGTGGTGGTGGAGGAGGCTTGAAATGTCCATATTCGCCAGTAGCCGGTGTGTTGATCAGCGAGTCTCGGAGACTTAGAAGAGTTGAGCGATCATAGACCAGGAGCGAGGATGCATCGTCGATGAAAAGAAGGCAGAACATGAACAGCAGTAAAAAGTTCAGGAGACGAGTTAGACAGCAGCCCGTGACAATAGGCGCCATCTTGGAACCACCAATCTTGCATCTTGCATGTTTGTAAAATTGTGAACAGATATGTAAAATGACAGTTAGGAACACATGACAGGTCAAGATGCTCCAAAGTTCTGTGCTCCGACTCCAACTGGACCAAACAGACTTCAACCAGCCTGCCTGCAGCCTTATAGTTTTAGGGTGATCAATAGCAGGATTAATTGCTGAAAGGATGAGGGGGGTAAGGAGGAGGTGGAGGAGAGCAATGAGGAGTAGGAGGAGGAGGACTTCAGAGCCCCAGGCCAGGGAGGGCTTCAGAAGGTGGGGGTTAAGATGCTGCTGACAGGCAGGGAAAGCTGAAGGGATTTAAAAGGCGAGCAGGAGGGAGCTGGACGTGGAGCTGCAAAGGCTCAAAAGGGGGAACTTCTACCTCCCCTCCCATTTATTTTACCCCACCCTGGGTCACCTGGCAGCGTGCAGGGCAGTGGGCCATCAGATTAGGATCTGAGAGGAGGAGATACAGAGTTTATTGCCCCGTGGACGGGGCTGGTGGGGCCAAGGAGGGAGGAGGAGGGCAGGCTGAGCAGGCCTGGCTGGGAGCCTGAATGGTTGTGGGTGTTGGTGTTTGTTTTAACCTGGGGAGATAGATG
>JBBPBX010002580.1:26955-58258 GCA_038048925.1 Garcialebias charrua
AATGAGGGACTACATCCATATACAGTACAGTTTATTTTGTTATACTTTATATTTTTGCTATTTTTAGGTGTAACTGGGACCGTGAGTACACAATTTTATTCCACCTCATGTACCACATGTGATGAGAATGACAATAAAGTCACCTTGAACGTTGATTAAGACCAATTTAAAATATTACAAGAAAGTCTGGCTCTTTGGGTGCAAACACAAGAAACGTCACTACAAGAGAGGCACCGTGTTAATTTTATATATATTCCCCATAAAGAAATGTTGAGCAGAATAGGGACTCAAGTCGACTTGTTGACCTCAAGTCGTACGCTCTTAAAACATCCTCTGAGGTGTGTGATCGAGGAGGGCAGTTTAATCTGGCATGAAAAAGTGATCAGACCACTCCTGTTTTTAATTACCTGCAATAATTTGGCAAGAACAATCATCTGATTTCTGCTGCTTGTAGTGAAAACACATCACCGATGTATTTCTAGGTTTACAACCAGCCCTATAAACAAAACATATTGAATTTCATTAAAAAACGTCATGCTTCTAATTTCACATAGCGAGAAGAGTTCATATTAACACTCAATTTTCCACTTTGTAATGGATTTTGGTGTATATTTTCCTATTTGACTTTTCTGTCATTATGTTTGATTCATCATCAATCAATCAATCAATCAATCAACTTTATTTCTATAGCACATTTTAAAAACCACAGGGTTAACCAAAGTGCTGTACAATGACACAAAAGACAAGTTAATTAAAACGATAAAAAACTAACAAAGCATATAAAAATAAAAATACATATACCAGTTTTACTGCAGGTGTGTTAAAATGCCATAAAAAAATAAGATCACGTGTTAAAAGTATAATGAAATGCAACCTGCAGAGCTTCTGAACGGCAGCAGTCAGGGAAATGACAGAGTCCGTCGTGCAGAATCTGTATCTTTGCTTCCATCAGGCACATTATCCCAAAGTCAGAACAATCAAAACAAAAATCAAGGAAGAAACCTCAACGTAAGTGAGTGGTGAGTTCAGATGGACCAGTTCTAGAGGAGACTGCAGTCTGAGGAGGTGGGCCTCCCTCAGCCCCTCACACAGTGGAGGAAACTCTGTGGGCCACACATGAACTGAAACATGGACACAGGATGGCTTTATCATATAAAACACCAACATTATCCTTAAAAATGTGCATTCACAACAACAGACTAGTGCTTTATTCATGTTGCAAACATTTGTTGCACAATTTTTTTTTTTTTTATAACTAAGTAAATTTTATTTATATAGTACATGGATAAAATCACAAAGTGCTTTACAGAAATACAGAATATATATATTGAAATCCAATAACATATTTTGTTCAAATTTTTTTTTTCATTCATTCAACCTTTATTTAGTCAGGTAAATCTTTTGAACCTCATGGGCTCATTTACGAAAGCGACCTGCTAAAACTAAAGAACAATGAACAGCAGTGATAGAATTTCATTAAACAATAAACAAACAAACAATAAACAATAGAAAACAAAAAGAGAGAAAAAAACAAAAGATTTTTTTTTCTTTTTTTTAACAAAGTATCAAAAAACTAGCAAAACATTATAAGGTAGACGTATAAAATCAAAGACAGGAACAAATCTGCATTGGTTTTTGCCAGGATTCCAACAGATTCTGAAAACCATTTAGAGAAGTCAAGGTCGAGAGCTTCAGATCTTTTTGTAAGATATTCCATGAAGCAGGAGCAGAGTTAGCCTGGTTGAAACCATACCCTGAAATGAGAATTGAGCGGAGCTGTGCAGGAAGGCGAGGGCCAGGCTAGAGCAGAGTAGGAGAAGGCCCTTTTTCCAAGTTCAGTCCTCACTGACGGAACACTGCAGGTAATCATGTCCTGAGAGCGCACACTGTAGCTGCACTCACGCAAAGACATGTAGGAGGAGATGTATGAGGGCAGCAGACCAAGAAGTGATTTAAAGATGAAAATGTACCAGTGGAAGAGTCTGCGTGAGGTTAATGATGTCCAGTTAACCAGTGAATACAGGGTGCAGTGGTGGGTACGATAATCACAACCAGTTATGAATCTTAGTGCACCATGATAGACCACATCCAACATCCGCAGGGTGCTTGTAGGAGCATTCATGTAGAGAATGTCACCGTAATCAATGGAGGGAAGGAAAGTCACAGATACAAGGCGTTTCCTAACATTCAGTGTTAGACATGATCTGTTTCTGAAAAAGAAACCCAGTTTAACTTTCAATTTCTTCACTAGGTTTTCCACGTGGAGTTTAAAAGAGAGATGTGAATCGATCAGGATACCCAGATATTTATAGGAATCAACAAACTCAATAGGGACACCATTTGAAGATAAAATCAGAGGAGGATCTGCTGGAACCGCCTTCCTATTTGAAAAAAACATCCCTTTTGTTTTATCAGCATTTAGGACAAGTTTGAGACGGAACAAATCTGACTGGATGATGTCAAAAGCGGATTGTAGTAACTGGAAAGCCTTAGCTACTGTTTTAGCTCGGCAATAAACAACTGTATCATCAGCATAGAAATGTAAGGATGCATCAGGGATGCAGTGACCTACATTAGCTATGTAGATTGTAAAGAGAGTTGGTCCTAAAACTGAGCCTTGTGGTACACCATTTTTAACTGTTAAATAGCTGGAAGAAGCACCGTTATGTTGAACACATTGCCTCCGATTGGAAAGATAGTTAGAAAACCAACCGATGGTGTGATCAGAGAAACCGATTTCTGAGAGCTTATGACACAGGATGTTATGATCCACAGTGTCAAAAGCTTTAGACAGGTCTAAGAAAAGTGCAGCACAATAGTCCTTAGCATCCAATGCTTCAACAACATCATTCAGAACCTTCAGAGAAGCAGTTGTTGTGCTGTGTTTTTTCCTGAAACCAGATTGATGGAGAGGTAAGATGTTAAATGAGTCCAGATAATTTTTGATCTGAGAGTTTATCAGTTTTTCTTGAACCTTGGCTAAGATGCAGAGTTTAGAGATCGGTCGATAATTGTTCAGTGAGGTGGGGTCACCTCCCTTCAGCAAAGGAAGAACAAAGGCTGTTTTCCAAGCATCCGGAATGGTGTTTTGGCTTATGGATAGATTAAAGATGTGGGCAGGGACTGTGATGATACGTTGCCAATCAAAGTGGGATAGATCCCAAAGGAATGACTGTTCACAGAAACGTTTCAAATCCCTTTTTTGGATTATTCTGGGCTTAGCAGGTGGAAGTTTAGTAGATCTAAGAGCTGCTATTACGGAATGATCACTCAAAACGTTAGCAAATACACCTATACCAGGAAATTTGTGAGGTGCATTTGTGAAAAACAGATCTAAGGTGGAAGATTTTTCGGGACATTTTAAGTTTGGTCTGGTGGGAGAATCGATAAGTTGTGTTAGATTGAGAGATAGGCAACATTCCCTGAATTTATCACAGAGGGGGGTCGACTTATTCCAGTCAATGTTGAAATCTCCTGCCATAACAATCTCATTGTGTTTTAAATTTCCTATGAATTCAGTCAGGGAGGATAGAGCTTCAGGTGTTGCGGAGGGGGGACGATAACAACCTACAACAGTTAAGGGCTGACCTCCTTTCAAACTGATGTTCACAGCTAAAGCCTCAAACTGGTTTGCGATTGTTTTTTTAGACGCAATCGTGGCAGCCAAAGAGTCTCTGATGTAAATAGCGACTCCACCTCCCTTTTTATTACGATCACAACGATAGATCTTAAATTCATTGATTGCCAAGTCATTTTTCGAAACAGATTTTTTGAGCCAAGTTTCAGAGATAACGATCACATCTGCCCCAGAAGAAGTGATTAGGATTTTCAGTTCATCAAGTTTTTTTAGAAGGCTACGAGCGTTTACATGCAGAAAACGGAGACCTGAAATATTTTTAAACTCATTAGGTGTACAATAGTTAGTAATTGGCCCTGGGTTGGGCTGAATCCCTGAGATCATTAACAACAATAATATCAGACATTTACCTGACTTCTTTGTCACTGATGTGTAATTACAGGAGTTAACAGTGTGACATTTTGCCCCCATAATTGAACCATGTGAAACATTAATGAAGACACGATCATTCAGAACCCAAAAACAATGAAAGCTGCAGTGATGGACAGTCCCTGATGTGTTGATAAGATTCAGTGATTCCAGGTAGTCTGAGAACTGAAAATAATGACAGTAATATGAATGATGCAGAAAAGTCTCAGACCATAAAGCGTCACAAATTAGGTGGTCAAACAATTCCGTTGTGGAGAAATTTGTGGAGGAATGTGGGGGGATCCAGCCTCCTTGAGAATATGAATGGATGTGGCCATGGTGAACACAAGCTGGATCCAGAATCAACGGAAAGAAACAAACAATATGTAGCAAACAGCAGAGTGAGCTGCCAGAAAGGCCTCCTGAGGTTAAGGGCATGGTTGAAGCCTGTTTCAAGTCAATAAAGGGAAGGGACAACAGCGTGAACAGCACCAACAACGCAGCTCCTGATACGCAGCGATACACGTCACACTCTGCTCGTCTGATCCAGAAACAGCTCACAACAGTGTGAAACAGGCACCAATGATGATCCAGTTCCTCCGCGCTTCACTCTCTGCTCGTCTGATCCAGAAACAGCTCACAACAGTGTGAAACAGCACCAATGATGATCCTCCGCGCTTCACTCTCTGCTCGTCTGATCCACAAACAGCTCACAACAGTGTGAAACAGCACCAATGATGATCCTCCGCGCTTCACTCTCTGCTCGTCTGATCAACAAACAGCTCACAGCAGTATGAAATAGGCACCGAAACACCGAAACAATGATGATCCTGATCTTCTGCGCCTCACATCACGTCACGCTGCTTCACGACCTCTCTGCTGTCTGAGCCAGTTGGATGTTATCAATGAAAATGACTGTATTCTCCAAATGAGGCTCTTTAAACAGTTATCTACATCAGGTAAGATATTTATTATGTGACTGTTTCCTTATCAGCCCAAAAAAGCCACCTCCAAGAATAAAAATGAAAAAAGAATGAAAAAACAGCAAGTCTCAATTCATCATGGTTTGATCAAACCATCAAAGTTCATGCTCAATAATCCAGGTAGAAAATCCAACAAAGTTCAGTCAGGTCATCTGGACGGTTTATTTTATTTATTTTTATTTTTTGTTGAGACGTTTAGTCCTTCATCGATCCAAGGAGCCCAAACAAACTCAGTCCTTGATGAAGTCCTTTGAATGAAGAACGAAAGGTCTAAAAACGAAAAACAAACAAAAAATCCGTCTAGGACCTGACTGAACATTGTTGGATTTTCTACCTGGATTATTGAGCATGAACTTTGATGTTTTGAACCACTTTGACATGGCTGCCTCAGAGGAGTCGACGGAGGAGAGGGCAGGCCCCAGAAACCATCTTATCACCAGAAAACTTGTTGGTCCACTTACTATGGGAGTGCACTGCTTGTGACTGAGTTTGTCTGTGGCTCCTCAGATTGATCATCTCAACAACAAAAAAAGAAATCGTTCACAGGACCTGACTGAGCTTTGTTGCATCATGTTTTGTATTTATTTAGAAGAGAAACCCATGAGCTCACAGATCTCTTTTGCCAGGGAGGCCTGGGCCTGAAGGCAGCCCATCAGGCATGTTTTGGACTGGGAGAAAACCAGAACACCCAGAGAAAACCCACACAAACTCCACACAGAAAGAACTCAGGTCCAAACCGGGGTTTGAACCCAAGACCTTCTTGCCTTACAGCAAGAAGGTCTTGGGTTCAAACTTCAGTCCTTCTTGTTGTAAGGTAAGAAGGTCCTTCTTGCTTCTTGCCGAGGCGAGCTGGTCTGGGAAGCTCAGTCCTCACCTCCTTCTACAGGTGTGCAGTGGAGAGCATCCTGTGCTCCAGCATCAACGTGTGGCATGGAGGCTGCACAGCTGCAGAAAGAAAAGCTCTGCAGAGAGTGGTGAAGGCTGCACAGAAGATGTTGGAGTCAGTCTCCCCACCATCACAGACATCTACCTCCAGATGCAGGAAGAGAGCCACCTGCATCATGAAAGATCCCCCTCACCCAGCACACACACTTTTTGCCCTGCTCTCTTCAAGCTGGAGGTTGTGGAACATTAAGTGTAGAACCACTAGACTGAGGAACAGCTTTTACCCTGAAGCTGTTGGACTTATAAATCCCTAACCAGGAAAATCACTGTAATGACACTTTAATAGGACATTTGACACTTTGTGCTGCTGATTATCCATGCTGCTGATTTCTTACCCATAAGCTGCTATATTCACACCCATCTGCTCACAACAGACTCATGTTCAGGCTTCTGTTTAATACACCTTATTACAGTATATTATATTATATTATTTCAGCGTATAGATCCTTGGATACTGTTTCATTTTTTAAATATACTTTATATTATTGTTATTTCTGGGTGTAACTGGGACCTTGAGCACATAATTTCATTCCACCTCATGTACCACTTGTGATGCAAATGACAACAAAGAACCTTGAACAGTGATAACCACTAAACTGTCAAGCTGCCCATAACGCATGTGAATGAAGGTTTGTGTGATTTGATTTAGACATATATTTGATAAAAATGTTTTTTTATTTAATAATTTAAACATTCAAAAGTAATCTGCTACAATCATATATGTTGACACCAATTTTAGTCCAAAACAAAATGTTGTACTGGTTAAAAGCCACAGAACTTTTCTCAACATTCTTTAAGAATATCTAAAATTGTGTCTTTCATTAATTAATTTCAAGTTGGTTTGTTTTTGTTTCATGACACCAAGGTCCTGATTACCGTATTTTCCGCCTGAAAAGTCTCACCTTTCTATAAGTTGCTTTATTGGCAATAAATTGGAAAAATCCATAAACGTGTTGCACCTTTATATAAGTCGCATCTATTATGCGTCACCGCTACGCGACGCATCAGCGCATCATTTGCCCTGCTGAAAATGGCGACCACAGGAGCGAGCTAGCACGGAAGGACTTTACAAGATTAACACGGTAAAAATAATTGTTTGCTAAAATTTTTAGCAAAGATGTGTCTTAGCTGAACTTTTCCTTAATAAATGAACGCAATTGTCAAATCAGCTGGATTTAAAAAAAGTATTTCGCCATGTGCACGCGCACGGGTGGGACGGCTTTATTTCTTTAAAATTTAGCTAAATAAATGCTTAAAAAATATATTTCTTAGCTGACATTATAGCACAAGGGTTCCTGAGCTTAACCGTTCCTTAATAAATTCACGAAATGGTCAAATCAGCTGGATTTAAATTGTTTCACTTTGACTTCTTCCAAACCATTGCGTGCGCTGTGAAAATAAATAAATAAATCAAATTTTAGCTCAAAAATCTTCTACAGCTAACAGTTTGTAAATGACCACCAAGTAATTACTTTCTGTAAGTTTAAAGAAAATCTGTTCTGTAGTTCATGAGTTATTTAGACAAATAGTAGCCGTTGACGGTAGCTAACCACTAACAAATAACGATGCTAAAAGATCGAATTTTAGCTCTAAACATCTCATAAAGCTAGTCAGTTGTAAATGTCCATACAATGATTACTTTCTGTGAGTTTGATAAAAATCTGTCCTGTGGTTCTTGACTTATTTTGCTATCAAACACTGAGCTAACAGTAGTTCATACCTCCAGAGCAGGAGGCCGGGCAGTGTGTCCGACCAGAGGAGGCTGCCGTCGGACACATGAGGTAGGAACGGTCGGTGTACCCTAACGGACAAAAGTGGTACTGCACCATTTTTGCCAAAATGAAAAACGGTCATACCTGAGCCAAAAATTTGTCTAAAAATATGGGGGAAAAAATCCATAAACACGTCTCACCTCTCTATTAGTCGCAGGGCATGCAAATTAGGCAAAAAGGTGCAACTTATAGACCGGAAAATACGGTAACACATTGAAAAGGACTTCTTCTGACTCATGAGTCCCCTGACATGAAACAGACCACTCTCACTGACAGGATGTTGTACAGAGACACAAAGGTTGCACAAATAATTTTAGGCCTCCAATAATAAAATAAAAAAAAGTAAAAGCATCCACCTAAACACATACAAACACCATTAAAACAAACATGTGGACTGCACAGCTTATCCCTCTCTGCCTTCCTATAAAATGGAGTTGCCGTAAACAACCGATGAAGTCATCTTGTTTTAGAGGAAGAGAAGAGGTCAAGTTGAACAGAGAAGCTTAGTTAAATCATCTGCTTGTAGTAAACAGTTGAGAGGAACATCTATCAGCCAGGCACGTGCCGCTGACACTATAATAATAAGGAGGCGAGGGCTGGAGCGTGTGCTGAAAACTGATAGAGAGGAGGGAGGCCGGGAGTGGAGGAGTGAAGGAGGAACGAGTGGACAAATGCAAGGAGAAAAGTGGCTCATCACCTTTTCCATCAGCGTGCACGGTGCGAGCGAGCGCACTGCACACCCTGCTCACGATCACAAGGTTACTGTTCATTGTTCAGCAGGACCCGCTGGACATGAGTGACAAGGTGGGCACCACTGTGTGGGTAATTATCTCATGACGACAAAGAGGACTTTGATGTCCACTCTCCCTCTGTAATGCTTTAATGACCTCCGAGCTGCTATTTTTTTTCTGCAAGTCTGTGGATATGTTTGTGTAAAAAGAAAAGAAAAAAAAAACTGCACACACTCATCACTGGTTGTTTCAGAGGAGCACGCTCTCCTCTCACACAGACTTCAGCCGCCAGTAGGCTTGATGTCAATCAAGAGGGTGTCTAATTAAAAGTAACAGGAGGAAGCTGCCGGGGACAGCAATCACTATCGGACTCCCATTTTCATATGAATGGCCTTTTTTTAATTAAACTCAACAGCTAATAAGCCTCAGCATCCAGAACATGGAGCATTTTAACAGACAAAGAGTCACAAAGAAACACACACACACACAGAAGCAATGAGAGGTAAAAGACAGTAGGATGAATAATGAAGAGTCGGGCACAGTGATGCATTGCCTTTGAACCTGATGGCTCCTCTGTGTTCGTGGCGGCACTTTGCCAGAAGCTATTGTTGTCAACAAAGTTTATTCAGCACCGTTGGTGCTAAAGAACACAGTCAAACAGAATTTGCCTCTGCCATTAGAGAGGAAGAAATGAAAGAGAGGTAGAAGGAAAAGCACATAACACTATCTCTTCCTTAGATGAAAAGGAGCGCCTACAAACAATTTGGCACAAACGTGCGTGTTTGTTCTTCTGTCCAACAGCAGAGGGATAATTAGAAATGTGTTTGAGTTTCTGGTGGATGGATCAAACATAAAGAAGCATCCACACTAAAGCAGCTGTCTTTATTTAAGCTGACAAAAGCTAAATAATTCACATTAGTTGATTGGGATTATTATGAAGTGAACTTATATATGGAAACAAATTTTAATATTTTGATTTATTTTGCACTAAAATGGTGGACATGACAGCCTCATACAGCGAGGTTAAAGAATGTTCCACTTTGTGCTGCTAAGTTCTCATTATGACTCCCAACAACACAAATAAGGATTTGAAGACAAACCTGTCATGAACAGGCAGATGCATCACCCGCAGCTGAAAGGCAAAGGCGGGTGATCATGTTTTATCTCAGGAACTACTGAACAAATTTCAGTGAACCTTGCAGAAATTAATCACTGGGTGTAAATCCAAGATGGCCACCATATCTGAACTAACTTTGGAAAACACTAGAACGGCTACAACTCAGTACATTTTGCAGACATTGGGCTAAAATATGGTGTGGTAGTAGCTGAAAGTCATTCTCAACACATGCTCTGAGTGCTGCTCATTGCACGTGATCCTGCTCAAAACGTCAACATGAAACTCTGACTATCTCATGAACCACACGATGATTTTTGACGAAACGTTCAGAATGTAATCGCTTGACGTACATCTACAACTACGGACAGTTTTGAGTCAGTTCATTTCAAGATGGCCGCCACAGCTCATTGTCGTTAATCAAAACTAACATGACTCGATCAGTTTTACACACATTGAGCTACAACATGCCGTGGTTGAGTCAGTCACAGTGCACGTTTTCAGCCCATTTCACAACGTTGCATGTAATTCATGCGCAACACTATTTTAACGTTTTCACCAAGATATGAAAAGCGATGTGTGTTTCTTAAAGGAATACAAGATCTTTATTTCTGTATGAAATCAAGGAATCTGTGTGTTGTCAAATAAAATAAATTGCACCAAGTTTCAAAGAAGCGAAAAGAAAGGGTAAAATGAATATGACATTAAAAAAACATCCATCCATCTTAACCTGCTTCTTCCATTTGAAGTTGTGGGGGTCACTGGTGTCCATGTCCAGCTATCACTGTGTGAGAGACGTGGGACACCCTGGACAGGTCTCCGTCCATCACAGGGACACATAGAGATGAGACAACCATTCACTCTCTCACTCACACCTAGAGACAATTTAGAGTTACCAATCAGTCTAACATGCATGATTTTGGTCTGTCGGAGGAAACCCACGCATTCATGGAGAGAACATACAAACTCCACCCAGAACGGTCCCAGGCTGGGATTTGAACTGGTGACCTACTTGCTGAGAGGTACCATCTCTACCAACTGAGCCACCGTGTCACCTGACATATAATACCCACAATACTAGTCAAAGTCAAAGTCAAAGTCAACTTTATTGTCAGAACTGCAATATGTACAGGACATACACAGGGCCGAAATTGCGTTTCTCTCAGTCCCTCGGTGCAACAGTAACCATCTAAACACTAAACACTAAAACATTTAATAAACATAAGCATAAAATAGTAAAAAAAGTGTAACACTGTCCTGAGTTTTTTCATAATAGTATAAAAGTATGAAAATTTACACCAACACTGAAACACCAAACACCCCTAAAACACCAAACACCCAATGAACATAAGCATAAAATGAAATAATAAAAGTGTAATACTGTCCTGAGTTTTTGCATAGTAGTATAAAAAGTATAAAACGTATATCTATAAAATAAACTGAAGTTTCTAGCGTTGACATTTGCAAAGAGTGGCACAGCAGCATATGAGTTAATGTACACAGTACATGTATATGTATGAGGTAGTTGATGTTGGTATATAGGCAAAGTGGCATATGAAGTAAGGCACATAAGGCACATTTGGCATCCTTAGATAAGGCTAGTCAGAGAATGCTGTATATGTATCTGCAGTAGTGTAGATAAAAGTAGTGTAAATGTAAACAGTAATAATAAATGTAAAGCAGTAGTAATAAATGTAAACAGTATTAATAAATGTAAACAGTGAATGTAAACAGTAGTATGACTATAGGCAGTAATGTAATACAAACATTAGTGCAAATATAAGAAGTAGTGCAAACTGAATGAGCACATGACCGAGAGTTTAGTGAATAACCCGTTTGATGACACAGAGTCCAGTGTTAAAATCTTTGTGTTGAGTGATAATGTGTGAGAAAGTTTTTTGTGTTAAGGCAGTTCAAATGGGAGGGGAGGCAGAGCAGGCAGAGTGTTTAGCATTCTGACTGCCTGATGAACAGAGCTGTCTCTCAGTCTGCTGGTTCGAGCCTGGAGACTCCTCAGTCTCCTCCCTGATGGCAGCAGTCTAAAGCGGCTGTGTAGTGGGTGTGTGGGATCACCTGCCATGCAGTGGGCTTTCCGAGTGAGGCGGTTGCTGTGTAAGTCCTGCAGTGAGGGCAAGGAGGTGCCGACGATCTTCTCTAATATTTCTCCGTGAACAAGATTAGTGTTTCATTCTTACAAACACGACAAATCTCCATTTTACCTCCCTTCTACAGCAGATAAAGGGCCTCGGATCCCTTTTCCACGCTAAATCCAACACCATCTTCTGAGCAGCTCTTCAAACCACCCAGCAGGTTGTCTTTAAATGGCTTGAAAGTGCGCAGAGCGATAGCCAGCTGCAGCATCCCGAACGGGCTCCGTGTGCCGCCGCGACACGCGCCAGACTCGCTAATTCTCCCGCCTTCTCACTTCTTCAGAAACTTATAACATCGTGACCCCGAGAAACATTTGCAAACTATAACAATAAAATTAACATGTAATGAGCAAAATAATTGCACATCAAACGGTGCTCGACAGTGGAGCGCAAGCTCGGAAGAAAGGGCCCAATTTACAGATTACATGGCTCATGACAGCCCAAGTTCAAAACACGCAGGAATTGGTTGAGAAGTGAGAAAAAAAAGGGGACCCTTCTCAAAACGACTCCATTCTTTAAACTTGTGTAATGGATACGCTGCGGGCAACTGGGAGAATTTACCATGCAAAGAATCTCCATTCTGCACGCAGCACTTCAAAGGAGGAAGTAAGTGAGTTTCAGGAAGCCAGTGGGCAAAGGGAGAGGGAACTGTGAGATGCACATTTGTCTCCCGGAGTGACAAAAATTGGGAGGATTTGGCGGGTTGGAGAAGTGGTGGTGGTGGGCGGGGGGTTAAAATGAGAGATTTAGCTGATGTTAGTCAACATGGCAGTCTTCAGAAACTGAATGGTGAGAAAAGAAAAAAAGTCAAAACGCTTGAGAAGAGAGCACATTTTTCTCTCAGCTGCTGTAAAGTAAAACACAGAGCGTTAAAGTGTATGTGACATCATCTTTCTACTTTGCATAAAATGTTACAACATATATATCTTGTATCATTCAACTATGTTTGTTTTTGCAAACAAAATGATAAATTAATGAAAATTCCTTTCAAAGTGAGTTTAAAATTAAAACCGTGTTTCTTCACAGGACATCCGACTACACGCGAATGCAACATCTGTGACGTAGGAGGGAGAACGTCTTTAGAACGCCCCTTTTACATATTCATGCTCCCGGACAATAAATAAACCGACTAATTTATCAATCTAAGTGAAGATTTGAGCGATTTGTCTTCAGTTTGTGAAGCAGAAAAGTTAGATGAACAAGAAACAGCAGGTTGTAATTTAGGTCTGCACCCGTATTTAATTGAGTCTTACCGTTTCAGGAAGCGAGGGATCTCCGAGTGGGGGGCAGCTTTGTTTATTCCATACTTGACGAAGCATTTCGTCTTTTGGGAAAGTGAAAAGGCTCACTTGTTCACTGATGATATTAGAACATCTAAATGTGACACAACGTACCTGCATTTTTCAAGTTATACAAAAGAAAAATAGGCGATCTGGCAGAGAATGAATGCGTTATCATTGCAGCCGCGAAATGAGCTTCTCCTTCCTACGTCACAGTAGTAGTAGTCTCTTTATTTCAGACACAATGTAAGATCCATATATGTATATAAAAAAAACAGATGTTGCATTCGCGTGTAATCGGATTTCCAGTGAATAAACACGGCGCAAAGTTTAAAATCACTTTTAAATCAAAATTAAATTGATTTATCATTTTGCTTGTACAAACGAACATAGTTGAATAATACAACATATATATGTTGAGCAATTTTATGCATAGTTCAAACATCATGTCAGTGGACCTTTAACTAAAGATGTAGAGACAGAGGAAAATTATGGTTTGGGCGACAACAGGCCATGCTATTGCATTATGGTTCTCTATTGGGCAGCTGTCTAAAGGGCGAGATACACTCGAGCGTCCTCACGATACGCCAATACGCAGCGTACGTATGCCCCGTACGCAGCGTAGCCCCGCGTAGCCCCTCAGGGCAAGTACGCGCAAAAGTATTTTTTTACTACGCATACGCGATTCGCATACGCGATGCGCGGTGTCTGACCTAAACTTCCCCGGCTCCGGACTGTTTTGTATGTTACACAAATGAAATAAATTCCTCTTTTTTATCGCTGATCGGGCCTTTTCTTTTGTTTTTTTGCCTAAAGTCAAGTAACCGCTTCTTCCTCCGTTCACTCGATGAATGAAATGAATGAATTCAGGTCCTACCTGGGTGCGCGATGTTTTATATATTCCCTGGTGGGCTGTGGTGGGCTGTGGGCTGCAGGAAAAGCACTCCCTGTTATTATTTTTATTTCTGAGAGAACTTTTTATAACATATATAGTAGAAAGACCGTATCAGAACACCGCAGAAGTCTGAGCGAGCTGCTCACGATAGGTTTCACTTTGAGCTGACTGAAATCTGTCAATCATTTCAGTAGGCGTGTCAAAGTGACCAATCAGCGAGCTCAGTTGAGTCCTCTCCGTGGAGCGAAAAACTAGCGGAAGTGACGATCGGAAGTGACGGTACGGAGGAAATGACGTAGAATTTGGAGCGAAAACACGAGAATCTACGCGAGAACATCAGCCGAGCTGTAGCAGAGGCTCCGTATACGCGCGTATACGGGCATATACGCGCGTATACGGAGTCTGCTTCACTGTATCTCGGCCTTTATGCTGCATTGGTTGAGGAAGTTCTAGGGGAGCAAAGAGATGACATCAGCAATCAGAAAGTGACTGTGAGCCTGCTGTGCTTTAGCATCAGAAACCCACAACGCCACACTGAAAAACACCCAGAGCCCCAGATACACTCTGGACTGCAGCAGGTAGCCTCATGGACCAGTCAGCATGTGGGGGGAGGCGGGTGCAGCGTCTCCTCAGGTCCCAAAGTCCTACAGAAGCTGTTTACATGGACATAAGTAATCGGATTAAACGGCCATTCAGAATAAAAATGTGTCATGTAAACACCCCATTCAGATCAGCGGTCAGTGCCGTGGTTTCGTAATCCCACGGCTGCAGGTTTGAGCCCAGATTACATCAGCCAAATCCCACTCTGGGGCAACAGCTGAAAGAAAAACAACATCAACAACGAGCTGGCTGTCGTAGAGTGTTTTAAAGAGACGTGCTCTTTGCCTCAACCATTCTGTGCTCGTTTCTCACGCGGCCTCCATGTTTACCCCTCACTCACCGCGTCCTTCCCCCTCCGTCTCTGCCTCACATGCAGCCTCCATCTCCTGTTCTGCAGTCTTATCTGATGGGAGCTCTGCCACTGTTTGCATTAAACATTGTTTATAAGGAGTTGCATATGTTAAAACATTAAAAGCCACATTAGAGAGCGCGCACACACACATTCGTGTTGTATTGGTGCGCACACAGTGATACGCTGAGCTCGTGTGACCTTGAAAAAAGCCGCGTGACCGCAGCGAGGTGGATTTGTCTGAAGTAGGGCTTCTTTTGTGCATATTAAAGAAAACGAAAAGGCTATATACCTAACACCCATTCAAACACATCAAAGTAGCAAAGCAGCATGATTTATTTACCTTTCACAGACAATTTAGGTTTAAAATTAATTGTTTAATTATGTGCATCCTTTCTTAAATGATGCTTCTTGAACAAAGTGTTGGGTTGATGCAACTCAAAATTTTAATATCACATAATTGCTGAAAATACAAAGTATATATTTTNTTCAACTTTGTTTTATGAATGACCCGGGGAGGGATTAAAGCCGGACTGGTCTGTGCGGCAATTGCGCGGATTTGACTTATGAAAGGGGCTCTCCTCTTACAATGCTGTTATTGCTAGTATCACTCAGCCCTTTGTGAATAGCAAACAACCATCAGGGTGCTAACGATCCATCGTTAGACTGATGGTCCTCCTTGATCATGTGAGCAGCTGGTTTCAGCTGTCATCAGCCAACTGGTTGATCCACTGTGAGAGGGTGCTATTTATAAGACTGAGCTGAATACAGCAGCTCAGACTGAGGAAGTCTTTCGGACGAAAGACAAAACGTTTCTACAATTTTTTGCTTTGTTTTGTTTTGTTTTTTGAATGTCCAGAGGACCAGACTTAGCTTTTTTAGATATTACATGAGAAACGTGTTCACTTTTCTCTTAGCTATCCAGCTGTGCTTGCTGTGATAACGTCACAAGGGCGTGTGCGCTTCGAGGACCATAAGGCAGCCCTGGCATATATTTGTTCTATGGACTGACCAACTGTAATCCAGACTGTGCACACACACCTAGGAGGACATGATGGCAAGATTTACACATTGGATATATACAGTATATGGACACGTTAATATTGGAAACTCATCTTTCTGTTGATAGTTTGGATCCACCTTCGGACTCATGTGAATATGACTGAAGACATTATGGGTGAAGTACCGTATATACATTTTCTTTGTTTTTGAAGTTCGAGCTCTGATAGGCCTCTCAGTAATATTAAGTTATTTGCATTTAATTTATACCTACGTTGGTGTTTGCTCCTTACTCAGTCAAACTTGTTAAGGATTATCTGGTGTTTTGAATGTCTAGCTTCTTTTTTGAATTTTATGGATGTGAGCTCAAAGTTGTTCTGCATACTATTCTGCTTAATTGCATATTCTCCATCCATGCTGTTTAAGGAAGGGTGGGGTAGGTGGTAAGCTCTTGGGTGGCATAGGTTAAGTGTATGATTGTGGACCAAAGTAAGGGTTGGTTACCCAATTATAATTTAGTTAGAAATGTTCTGAAAGTTCTTATTGACTTGGGAGTTGCTGGGTGGGGGGTTGTCTTTTGTTTTTGGGGTTTGTGCGTTTTTTATTTTATTTTTTTGCTCTGCCCTAGGATGTTAATATTGAGAGTATGTTTACAGTATTATTTGCTTTACATGCATTGTCATTCAGTAGTAATAATTTGAGTTTTATGAGCTGGAATGTCAAAGGGTTAAACAATGTCGTAAAGAAAAGGAAACTAGAATAGAATAGAATAGAATATATCTTTATTGGCATCGTCATTGCACCGGAGCATAGAACATTGCAATTGGCGCACGCACCTTCCTTGAGAGAGGACATGCGCACGGAAGCCGCAGCAGAAATTAATCCGCGCCGCCAACAATCAGATATGGAAAAAGGAAGGTTACAATAGGGGGTAATCAGTGGTATTCAAAAAAGAATATATCACAGTCTGTCCTTACAGAACATTCTGTGATACAGACAAAAAACTCTACCAGTCGTATTGCTGGGTTTCAGATGACGTAGCAGTGACGTCACAGAATGCAGATGCGGGGCAAGAAGTAAACGCAGCCGTTTCCTTCTGTTGCTGATTCAGCATCAACATGCCTAAATTCTGTGCCGTTTACGGTTGTTGCAACCGCTCTAATCGAGAGATAGATAAAAGTTATTTTCGTGTTCCGAAAGTAGTATGCTACAAGGGGATTAATTTAACCCTCCTGTTATGTTTGTTTCTGAGGTACAGCAATAATGTTCGTGGGTCAATTTGACCCGGGGAGTGTTTAATCATGTAATAGTGTCAGAAACCCAAAAAATCCTCCAAAACCTTTTTGTATCTGATTATTAACTCCAATACTAACCATGTCAGTCAATATTTGTGCAATGATGTTTTTTTTATTTCTCATAAATAAAGGATAATGACGACTAACTCATTTGGACATAAACAATGTGATTTACATTTTTTATGTTTGCTGAAAAAACCTACACACAAAAAAACAATAATTATCCTTGAAATTGATTTTTGTAAAAAAAATTATGTTACATTTTATTTTATTTTTTTCAAAGGGTGATCTTTATAATTGAACTTGAGACACATTTACTGTTCTGGGTCAAATTGACCCGCTCATTAAAATCAAGACAAATGAGTCATGAAGATTTGTGTGGGTGGAGTTTTCCCACGGGAACAGAAAAGGTTCCCGTCAAAAGTTGTATAAACACCTGCTTTCTCACAGTTTCCTTGTGAAGTAAAGAGAATAGTGAGAAAGTGGGTTTATGTGCATGCATGTGTGCATGTGTGTGTGTATGTGTGTGTGTGCGTGTGTGTGTGTGTGTGTGTGCGTGCGTGGTGTGTGTGTGTGTGTGTGTGCGTGTGTGTGTGTGTGTGTGTGTGTGGTGTGTGTGTGTGTGTGTGGTGTGTGTGTGTGTGTGTGTGTGTGTGTGCGCGTGTGTGTGTGTGTGTGTGTAGTGAAATATGTCTCATAGTTTCAAGGAAACAAATAGAATTGGAAATGTTTTTACCCTTTTTACCATTCATTTTGACTGCCGGGTCAAATTGACCCGAACAGTATCGATGTAACAAGTAGACGCAGAGAGTGGTACAAATGTGTAAAGTGAATCATTTTCAATTTATATGTTGATTGGAACTATTAAGACAAATAGAAAAAGTTTCATGCAGAAAAAATATTTTTAACTATTTAAAAAAAAAATGTAAACTTTAAAACGGGTCAATTTGACCCGTAACATAACAGGAGGGTTAAAAAAACTTACAGAAAAAAGACGACAAACGTGGATTACAACCTACGGCTAAAAACAGGAGGTGCAGAAACTGACGAGAGTCTGCAGCGACCACTTTGTTACAGGTAAGGGTCGTATCGTTTAAATCATATTTTCAGATATTTTATTGGACAGTAACTAGAAAGACAGGTAAGATATGTTATGCCCTAGCTTGTGTAGTGGTTCAACACTTGGTTGTTCCCAGAAAAAATCCGATTAGAATGCTAATGTTGTTAGCGGTTAGCTTAGTGCTAGGAAAGGCATTTACGTGTTTTACTTTAAAGTGGTGTCTTATATTTAGGTTGTCCGAGTGCAGCAGGTGATGTACATTCCCAAGACTGGGCCCCCACTGTTAACCTGGGGTACCAAAGAAGTAACGAGTGGCCACAAACAGAAGCATCCCTCCGGCGCAGGGAAAGAGCTAAGGCCTGGAAGCTTCTCTGCACTGAGGAGGCCAACAGTCTGGAAGATGAGCTCTGTGAAGAAAGCTTACCAGCCCCTGAAAACGAACGATTCAAAGGTAAAATAATAATAAATAAAAATACTATTTATTTATTTATAGAATTTCTGAACGTAATTTTTAATAATTAAATATTTGCAGATGCAGAATGCCAGACGGATCTAAGCATGGTTGACCTCACAAAGCTGGAGGATGCAGTGAAAGGCTACACAACTGAGATCTGCGACCTTAAGGAAAAAGTCTCAGTGACTAAATTTACTCCTGAAACCTTCCAGAACAACGATAAAACAAAGTTTTATACGGGACTGCCCAACTTTTTAGTTTTGATGCAAATTTTTCAGCTCTGTGAACCTTATACATCAGCATGTCATCACTGTCAGCACTCTCCAAATTTGAGCAATTTATTATGATACTTATGCATCTCAGATTACATCTGCAGCTTCAAGACCTTGCCTATAGATTTAATGTGTCAAAAGCCACTGTGTCTCGAATTTGTTTTAGAACGATTCATGTTCTCCATGAAAGATTACAATTCTTAATAGTGGCCTGAGCGACAAGTAATTCAATCAACTATATTTATATAAATATTTTAAGTTTAAATGATTATACATGTATTTATCATTTAAAGTAAATCAAAAGTAAATTAAATCACTAATACTGTTACAGACCATATTTGTACATGTTAATTGTTCATGAAGACAAAAAAAAAATTTACCCAATAAGGTTGAATATTTTTAATTTATTCAATGAACTCCATAACCAATCTTTGTGAATATTGGTCAGTTAAAATGACATGAGTTTTGCTATTGAAATAAAAACATTTTTCTGAAGTAGACTCATTTTGCAACATTTGTGACATATGACATTTGTATGTGCTGTTATTTAACATATTAGAACACCTTTGAAATTCACAAGCTAATCTCATATTGATTTAAATATATCATTTGATTTAACATACTTAACTTTTCAATTAAGATTATTGTAAATAAAAAACAGCTGTCATGACATGTAACAACATCACATGACCCTTCTGCAGAGTGCTTGCTACAGGTGTAGCTGAAACATGTTATGGTAGTGACAAATGTTTTTGGGGAAAAAAAGAGCAACTGTTTAAATTTGTATAAACTTTTCAAACTCCTTTCATCAACTACTCCAAATAACATTCTTGATTCTTAGATTGGTTAGTCACGTGTGGATTTCTGTCCCAGGATTTCAGGTAGGATGCAATGTGTAAAATAGTGCTGAATTTTGGGAACTGCTGTTTCCCACAGCTGGTCATCTGGCAGAATTCTTTCCACATAAATATCATTTTCACTCCATACTACAAAATCACAATATTGTACATCCACAATGTGAATCTGATCCTGGAGCTGATGGTAATAAGGATGGTTCCTATCCAGTTGTACAGAATCTCCAACCTTGACGAGACGACGAGACAAAAACCAGGCTGTCCAGCACACATCCTCAGACCGACTTCATGCTGTTTGCTCTGTGGGCACTGAAGGACAAGACAATGAAACTTAGACATAAAAAATAAATACGGTAGTCTCCAAAACATTTCAATATGATACGTTTTTAAAGATTGTGTTTCACTCATTTCACTATCCAACACCAATGTTAGAAAATGAGACTATATTTATGTCTCTGTCAACCAGGTGTGTTCCACAGGTAAGAATGTATTAATCTGGACTAAGTTTTAAAAGGTGATGGAAAGGTCACACATTTTTTAACTGGAAACAAGGCAACATCCCACAAACTGCAAGACCATCCCCAAAACTACGGCTACATGCTGTGAAATATGCAAACAACAAAGATTTGAGTAAAAAATTATAGTTGTAACATTCATACTGTGAGGTGCGCAAAGTCTGCAGTGCAGTACCCTAATGCATGCTCAATAATCCAGGTAGAAAAATCTAAAAAAGCTAAGTCTGCAGTGCAGTAGTCCAAACCTTTTGAGAAATAAATTTTACCTTGATTTCACACACCCTGGCTCCATGACAGTCACATGAAACGACTCCATCTGGTGAGGCTCCCATGTATGGCCACCTTGAGTTTAACCAGCTAGTATCTGAAGTTACAAAGAAGATACGATCACCTTGATGATACTGTATTATCAAAACAAAAAAAATCATAATATTTTCAGTACATTAACTTACCTTTTTAATGGAGTTACTGTAGATCTCTGACCTACAGTGTAGAAATGCATATGACTCAACGTTAACACATACAACTCCAGCACGAATTTGGCTTTACAGAAGCTAAATATATTATTTTTAAGTAGATCCACGCACATAGAAATAACAGGGGGCTAACTAAACTTGTTGTTAGCATTAGCGATAGCGTAGTTAGCATAGGCTAATTACTAAATAAATAATACATCTCACTACTCACCCGGGCAGAAACAAGTCGACAACCATTTAAAGCTTCTTTTGATCCTAAATGGTTAACCCAAAACTCGTCCTCGCCAGTTTATTTAGGGCTTTGGCATACTTGCTGTAATCCATTCTGCTGTGTTTTGAACTGGGGAAAATCACTTCCTGCCCCGCATCTGAATTTCGCGCCACTTCCGGGTCACGTGATTGCAACCCAGCAATAAGCACAGATAAGACAATCACATGTTGCATTTTGGTGGCGAAGCAGAGAGAGAAAGTCTGTGAGCACCGTCCAGAAAGTGCACAGTTTCTGTAGATGGACCCAGCCGGCCTTATCTGGGGCACCCAGAGAGCTCTCGTGGGGGTGCAACAGTTCTCTCCATTTGCTCAGACTCCAGGAGAGATTTGCAGTCAGCCTTTGTTCAAGGTTACTTGGGATGTCCCGATTAGATTAGTTGATTTATTTATTCTTCAGGGCAGGCTATAGTGTACTCTAACTGTTAGCCTTGAGTCCAGGTGCTGTCTGAAGTCCAATTCGTCCAAATTATGTGAACTTTCATTCAACCCGTCTCCTCCCTGGTGAAGCCTGCTCGGCTGTAAACGAGTCCCAAACCGCACAGCAGGTCTACGGTCCTCCACGACCGTTCTCATCGTGCGATTAAGCTCGAACAACAGCTGGTTCATTGAGGTCACAGCTCGGATCAAAGACTCGTTCTGAGCAGGAAGTTTCAACAGCGCTTGATCGCCGCGGAAGTCTTCCTTAGTTTCCAGTAGCAGAAGCCCCCACAAGCCAAAGAGCAGCGCACCTGCTACCATAAATCCAATTATATACAGATCTTCCACGTCCTCGACTGAAAGAACGGTCAAACACATCATTTTCCACTCGCCCCAAGAATCCATGATGTATCCGGCCGCATGCGTGTCAAGGGGGCACGCTGGTTCTCCTGGTCCGGAGCGTCTCGTGGAAAAAAATGTATAGATAGAGGAGACAGCCCACGCGATTAAATCCATGTTCCAAATTGCTTCGAGTGAGCACTGAAGAGTTGCAGACGAGACAAAAGAGCAAAAGCAGGGAGGAGGAAAACTTTAGGGCAGGAGAGGAGCAGAGAAGCGACCTGCTTCGCCAAGAGCCGCAAGTAGATTGGGCTATGTCTATTGTCCTTTATTAAAGCTAAGTAATGCAATATTGTATTTATTCAGGAGACACATCTCTCCCTGGTGGAATCAAATAGACTAGGTGCAAGCTGGATGGGCTTTGTGGGTGCTAGCTGTGGCAACAGTAAAAGCAGAGGTGTGGCTACACTCATTAATAGACGTCCATCCATCCATCCATCCATTGTCGTCCGCTTATCCGGGGTCGGGTCGCGGGGGTAGCAGCATAGGGAGGCCCAGACTTCCCTCTCCCCAGCCACTTGGAGAAGCTCCTCTGGGGGAATCCCAAGGCGTTCCCAGGCCAGCCGAGAAACATAGTCCCTCCAGCATGTCCTGGGTCTTCCTCTGGGTCTCCTCCCGGTGGGACATGCCCGGAACACCTCACCAGGGAGGCGTCCAGGAGGCATCCTAACCAGATGCCCGAGCCACCTCAACTGGCTCCTCTCGATGTGGAGAAGCAGCGGCTCTACTCCGAGTCCCTCCCGGATGACTGAGCTTCTCACCCTATCTCTAAGGGAGAGTCCAGACACCCTGCGGAGAAAACTCATTTCAGCCGCTTGTATCCGAGATCTCGTTCTTTCGGTCACAACCCAAAGCTCATGACCATAGATGAGGGTGGGAACGTAGATCGATCGGTAAATTGAGAGCTTTGCCTTTCGACTCAGCTCTCTCTTCACCACGACAGACCGGTACAGCGCCCGCTTCACTGCGGATGCTGCACCTATCCGCCTATCGATCTCACGCTCCAGTTTTCCCTCATTCGTGAACAAGACCCCGAGATACTTAAACTCCTCCACTTGGGGCAGGACCTCCTCCCCGACCCGGAGATAGATGTCTGCAGTTCAAATGCCTGAAGCAGAGAAAAGATAAAGAAGGGAGGATGTTTCTGATGTTATGCGAAATCCAAGGGAAAAAAGTTATTTTGGCAAATGTGTATGCACCTAATGTTGATGACCCTTCTTTTTTTGGACAGCTGGAGAAGAAAATAATGGATTTAGGGAATTATCCCATTACCTGTATTGCAGCAGGAGACTTTAATGCAGCGGCGGCCGCCACTAGAGGGCGCTAGGGGCGCCGCCCCTCTGGAACCTGCAGCTCTTCACCATTTGAAGATTTAATTTTTTTTAATAAAAATGAAATAATAAAATAAAAATATTTCGAAATGTATGCATATATGTTTTTAGTTGTGTAGGATAAATATTTTATGAGTAATGATGAGTTGTTTGTTTCAAAAAACGTTTTCTGATTGTGACGTACTTCCGGTTCCCCGTTGGGCGCCGCTAACGGCTTTTCCATTGAATCTAATTATAACTAGCGCTAAGCGCATGCGCAGTTTATGTCCCATCTGTCCAAAACTATTGGACTGTACAGGTCGCATTTTCCGTCGCCCTCGAGCCTGGACTCATCTCGTGTATCGCTGCGGTTCGCGTGTTTCCGGTCCGAGGAGGAGGGGCCGGAGTGGGGACCATCTCTGTTTAGAGCTGATCACACGGCGACGTTGAAACAGCAGTAATTATTAATAATAATAATAATAAATAATTAATTCAATTTATAACGCAATTTTCATTACTGAAAATCTCAAAGTGCTACACATATATTGAATGCTACACACATTCATAAACCGGTGGCGGCAGACTACCATGCAAGGTGCTTTCCAGTCCTACCGGGAGCAACTCGGGGTTAAGTGTCTTGCCCAAGGACACAACGACACATGGTGCGGGTCCCGGGAGTCGAACCGCCAACTTTCCGATCGGGAGACGACTGCCCTTACCACTACGCCACGGCCCCCCGTATTAATGGTGCCTTTCTACACAGGTAAGCAAGTAATATTAAGTGAGTTTAATTAATGCTAAGCAAAGTTTGAGCTGATCTCATCTGTGTGCGTGACGTGGTGTGCGTGTTGCGGTCAGTCAACAGTAGCTAGCTACTAGCTGTGCTTATGTTGTGTACTGTACAACATTATAAAAGTTGCTAGTTATGAACCCGAATGTCTGAAGACGACTCCTGTCTGTCCATCTTCAGCTCATGTCATGAACTGTTTTACTCCTCAGAGTGTCTGTGTTAAAGGTTCAGTATGTAACATTTTTTATAAACATATTTCTTCACTCTGCCACATCTCCTGACAGTAGCTAAAAGACAGATACTTAAACTGCTAAGCTTCAGCAAAAAGAGGAAAATATTGATGAGTAGCAAAACACTAAAAGTAGCAATTTTTTTGCTGAAAGTATCAAAATGCTAGTTAAAAGCAGTGGTGGACTGGAGAAAGTACTCAAACACTGTACTTAAGTAAAAGTACAAATAAACAGACAAAAATGTACTCTAGTGTAAGTAGAAGTACCACATTAATGTTTTTACTTAAGTAAAAGTAAATAAGTATTTGCTTTTAAAAATACTTAAAGTATTAAAGTAAAAGTACTTGCTGAATGTATTACCTAACGCAATGGCCTACAGTATCATTAAGTGTGCGTACTGTATGTATATTTTCTGTAATACTTTAAAAGTGTTGTTCCAGTTTAAAGAACAATGCTGCAGATAGTGCATNGCTAAGCAAAGTTTGAGCTGATCTCATCTGTGTGCGTGACGTGGTGTGCGTGTTGCGGTCAGTCAACAGTAGCTAGCTACTAGCTGTGCTTATGTTGTGTACTGTACAACATTATAAAAGTTGCTAGTTATGAACCCGAATGTCTGAAGACGACTCCTGTCTGTCCATCTTCAGCTCATGTCATGAACTGTTTTACTCCTCAGAGTGTCTGTGTTAAAGGTTCAGTATGTAACATTTTTTATAAACATATTTCTTCACTCTGCCACATCTCCTGACAGTAGCTAAAAGACAGATACTTAAACTGCTAAGCTTCAGCAAAAAGAGGAAAATATTGATGAGTAGCAAAACACTAAAAGTAGCAATTTTTTTGCTGAAAGTATCAAAATGCTAGTTAAAAGCAGTGGTGGACTGGAGAAAGTACTCAAACACTGTACTTAAGTAAAAGTACAAATAAACAGACAAAAATGTACTCTAGTGTAAGTAGAAGTACCACATTAATGTTTTTACTTAAGTAAAAGTAAATAAGTATTTGCTTTTAAAAATACTTAAAGTATTAAAGTAAAAGTACTTTCTGAATGTATTACCTAACGCAATGGCCTACAGTATCATTAAGTGTGCGTACTGTATGTATATTTTCTGTAATACTTTAAAAGTGTTGTTCCAGTTTAAGCTGCAGGTCATCCCTGAAATTCTGACGCACACAGAATCACAAGCCCAAGTGTGAACGGTGTCACACAATAAAAACATGCACTATCTGCAGCATTGTTCTTTAAATGTCATTAAATAAAATAAGAAAGAGGAATGATTATACCTCTGAATTTTTTTATTTAACACAAAATAAAACCAGTAAAAACATTGAAGTAAAAGTTGTCTGATGAAAAAAGGAGCATTAGACCTAACAAAGGAATAGACATTGATCACTTCAACTCCAGTTTGTCATCAACTCTGATTAAAATACTGTCTAGTCAACCTTGTAATGGGTCAATAGTGAACAATATTTTAACTTCCTGACACCATTTGCAAAACTTGGACCCAAGTGTTGAGTCATTTGGAAACATCTCTTGTCTCCTAACGTCCCATGAACTGACACATTTTAATATTGCAGCAAGAATTTATTGTTCAAGTTCAGAATATTATTTTTTTTGTCCAGTCTGTCTCTTTTGGGAGAGAGAATCTGTCCTGCTGTACTGAATAGTCTTTCAATAATCTTTCAATATTTTTTTTAATAAGGCCATGGGTGGTGCATATCTTCTGGCTGATTCTCCACGGTGGAATCCATTGTGGGTGTGTTGGCGATGCTGTGGGTGGCCCCAGCTCAGTGACATATATATACTAGAACATACATTATTGGCCCAATTTCTAGAAGGTGGGTGTAATGTTACCTGTCAACTTTGCAGTGATTCAGTGGCCAAACTCCCCTCTCACCTTTGGTTACTTTCAAACTAACGAACAAATCAAAAAATCGCAACATGAAAGTTACTTGTAACTCAACACATTATAGAAATGTAGTGGAGTAGAAAGTATAGATACTTCATGTAAAATGTAGTGGAGTAAAAGTAAAAAGTACCCACATTTAATTATACTTAACCCTCTGAGGTCTAAGCCCTCAAAGATGCGGGCTGGATGTTATGTCTATAAATAGCCTCTTTAAACAAAGCACAGCTGCGTGTGAAGTGTTGCATTCAAGTCTGTTGGACAGCAGAGACTCCAATCTTTATAAAGTAGTGTTTTTATATTGATTTTGTTGTGTATTTCCTTCAAAATACAACCAGAAATGTGACAGATAATTTCTGTTCGAGTATTGCGCCCCTGTGCGAGCAATCAGTTGATTTTTTATTACAAAAAGTCAATGAATTCAAAACGAAAATCAAATTTAGGAGTTTCCCTGAACACACCACATTGTGAAGCAACCAATCAGAACCGTTTTTTCCTCCATGTTCCTCCATGTTGTGTTCTGCTCACAGAAACACAGCAGCAGTAGTTTTGGTGAAGAAGGTGGGGGGGGGGGGGAGATTTCAGACATGATTTTAGGTAAGACTGGCTGTTTTATTTGGTTTTTATGATTATTTAGTGTGTCTGCAGAGTTTTTTAGTCGTTTTTGGTCTGTTTTTCAGAATGAAAAGGAAAAAAACAGAGAATTTGTGATGAAGATACTGTTTTCACACAGTGTAAATACTGGTAAAAACCAAAAAGGCGTTCAATTCAAGATCAACTGGACTTTATTTGTAACAGAAGACGTTTCGCTTCTCATCCGAAAAGCTTTATCAATTCAAGAGAGACACTTACCTTACCACTTACCTACTGGTAAAAACACGCATGGAAATTGAATTGCCCACTTTATGATGTGAAAATATGTAATTCGTTTTTTACTAAGTTTGTATACAAGTTCTTAAAATATACCAATGAAATTTTCATTTTAGGCTGTCAAAATGGTTCGTTAAATATTTTTGTGAGTTTCATAGTAAACATATCAATCTTTTACTAACACGGATTTCATTTTTTATGTTATTTTTTGCTCCAATGTGCTCATGCATTTTGTCAAAATGAAACAAAGACTGTAAAATCATGAAGATGAGGTTGTCCTAAAAACAACAATACCAAACAAGGCCAGATAAATAGTTTTTATGATGGAAATACATGTATAAGGGTAAATACAAATTTATACCAAAACGGACATTTAGACCTTAGACCCCAGAGGTTTAAGTAAAGTACAGATACATGAAAAATGTACTTAAGTACAGTAACAAAGTATTTGTACTTAGTTACATCCCACCACTGGTTAAAAGTAGCAGAAAAGTAGCAGAACAGTAGCTAAAATCTCAACAAGATAAAAAAGAAAACGGATTTAAGAGAATAATGTTTAAGGGAAAGTTTCATATTTTGAAAGATATAAAACTAGCAACAAAAAAGTAAGCTGAAATTAGCACAAAATATGTAAAAAGAACAATAAAGTGGTCATAGTGTTATGATTTCAAAGGTTTACCCAGTTGGTAATGAGACCCAGAACGACACAAGACGAAGAGGTGCAAAAGTAACAGTGTTTATTATTTACAGTGCAAGTCTATATACATATGTACAGGGATCTTCTGGATTTCCTGGAAGATGAAACAAACTGTCAAAAAGGCTTGACCAGAAGGCTCTTTCAAGATGATTGATCTTGTTTTGTTTGTTATTTTCCTCACAGGTGAAGTAGTAGGATAAACGTCACAGAGAAATCCTTAGTTCCTTGAGATGAATCCCAGAGGGCGAAATGAGGCAGGCAAGTGGTTGGAGGGCAAGACACGATGAGCAGAGAACTGGTCCCAGGACCAAGATGGAAACGAGGACTGGAAACACAACAAAAAACAAGGTAAGTGTCTCTCAAAGTACTGTACTCACAAACTGGCTAGAAGCATAAATACCATGAGTAGGCATCAATGCTCCAGCGAAGAGTAGGACTTGACTGCAGCCTTAAGTATAGGTGGAGCTCATCAGGTGGATCACAGTAAAATAGATCATTTTTCTTCCCCATAAATCAGTTATTTAAAATCTAATCTGGAATCATTCCTCCTTGTTAGACTTCAGTTGACCTGTTTAAGTTGGGCCCAAATTTGTTATTATCTTTTGATTTATTTTTCATTGAAATTTTATTATTTGTTAGTTTATTTTTGGAACTATTAAATTGAATTATTTGGTGGATTTTTGAACACCTTTGTCCTTATTTAAGTCTGGACCCTCACAATTCTATTTATATTATGAACTTGTATTACTAAAATAATTATAACAGAATATGATAGAAGTTGTCCAACAATTGAAAAGTGGAAGCAGAACACTCCCATTCTCTTTTCACACTGATGCCTCAAACAAGGTGAAGATGAACCATGTTTTATTAATGATAGTTTTATACAAATGGATACACCTGATATATACAAATAAAAACATGAACAAACTTACTTTACAGTATACAAACATAATTATGCATACTTCTACACATGCTTAAAAAAATTATGGCGCCCCCCCATAAAAAAAATCACCAGCCGCCACTGCTTTAATGAGGTGATGGACATGACGTTAGACAGAAGCGCTGTGATATCGCGCACCCCAAAAACACATACTGCACTTAAAGGTTTATGCGAAGCCGGTAGTCTTGTTGACGTTTGGCGGTTACAAAATCCTTCTGGAAGGAATTACACTTTTTACTCTCCCCCTCATCGATCTTTTACAAGAATTTTTTTTTTTTCTGGTTACCCAATATCATTAATGACAGCGGTCGTCTCTACTAACATTGGGAACATAATACTTTCAGATCATAGCCCTATTTATCTCTACATGACTGCGGTCAGTACTACAGGTAGTCCCCGATTTACGAGCGAGATCTGTTACAACGAGGCGCTCGTAAACCGGAAATCTCGTAATTTGGAACGGCCGCCACGCTTCTCGTAAGTCCGGAAATTCGCTCGTAAATTGGAACGGTTTTGCTAGCGCGACTACAAACACTCGTTTTTCATCGAAAAACTGCTTATGAGTGCATAAAAATGATCGGAAACGTGTGTCCACATGTTTAGCTAACGAACTGTGGTGAAAAAACACAGGAAAACTCAGTATTTTTTGCGTTTTTTCCAATAATTCGCCAGCTCGTAAGTCTGGAACCTCGTAGATCAGAGCGCTCGTAAATCGGGGACTACCTGCACTGTATTGTGAGAAGTTCTAGATGGAGGTTAAATTCTAGTCTCCTACTGGATGAAGCTTTTAAAGATTCCCTCAGATCACAAATTAAATTTTACATCGACACTAACTTTCCCTCAACTCCATCTGCCGGAGTGGCATGGGAAGCGCTGAAGGCATATTTAAGGGGTCAAATTATCCAGCAAGCTTCATTAAAAATAAAAAAAATAAAATTAGTTAATTTAGAAAGACAAATTGAGATCACAGAGTCTGACTTCAAAAGGGACCCTTCCTCAGTAACTTTGAACACACTTACAAAGTTGATGTATGAATATAATACAATTATGTCAGAAAAAGCTGAATTTAGTTTATTTCGTGCCAGGCAAATATATTTTGAAGAAGGAGATAAGGCGGGTAGGCTATTAGCTAGATATATTAAGCAGAGAGAAACCATGAGCTCCATCTCAGCTGTTAGGGATGGAAATGGTCAGCCGGTCTCAGACCCCCATGAAATAAATGTAGTATTTAGTGATTACTATAAGAATCTTTATAGATCATCAGCTTCCCCAGAAAGTATCAATACATTTCTGTCTGACTTAAATCTTCCCAGAGTAACAAAGGATCAACTTGTAGGTCTTGACTGTCCCATTACCACTGAGGAAATAGTGGAGGTAATAAAACACCTACCTTCAAATAAGGCACCGGGGCTAGATGGTTTCACGTCAGAATTCTATAAAGCATTTCCACAAGAATTAGTCCATCTACTTTTGAATGCATATAATGAGTCATTTAATAGAAAAACGTTACCACCCTCACTTTCAGAAGCTATTATCACTCTCATTCTGAAAAAAGATAAGGAACCCTCAGACCAGTGGCGGCTAGTCATTTTTTTAAATGGGGGGGGGGGCATCTAGTGGTCATGAGTCAGCACGAACATGAGTCTGTGAGCAGGTTAATGCCTGTAGTAGTTTTGTAATTTTTATTAATAATAAATTTGTAAACCTGAATATCTCCCACCCACAGCATATTACTGAATTAACTCCTTTTGCTCTCTACAGAGACTGAGGAACAGCTTCTACCCTGAGGCTGTTAGACTCATGAATCTCTAACCAGAAGAATCACTGTGAAATATCACATGTTGCTGCTGATCTGTTTCATGTTGCTGCTGATCTGTTTCATGTTGCTGCTGACAAAAAATCTGTTTCATGTTGCTGTGTTCATTCGTGTTCATCTGCTCATACAGACTCATGTTCGTACTGCTGTTTGGACTAATGTTTTCTATGATATTAGTGCTTAGTGTATTTTTAGTTGATGTTTTTCTTAGTTCATATCTTAGATGTTATTACTGTTTTTCTTTTACTTTTTATTGTTGGATGTAACTTGGGCTATGAGTACATAATCTTGTTTCATCACATGTACCACATATGGTGCAAATGACAATAAAGATTCTCTGACTCTGATTTGGGGCTTTTTCAATTATGCTAAATATGAAAGGGTGGGTTTTGGCACCTTTCTCTTCCATATAAATATTAAAATATTGGGTATGGACAATATTTATTTTTCCTGGTAGTCAAGAGGATAGGAATGGCTATTAGTCAGCTTTCTATTTATTTAACATATAACAACTATTTATTTTATGAGTATATGTGTACATTTAATAGCAACAATTCAAATTCACATTGCACTTGTAAAGATGTAGACTAGTGCTCCTCACTTTTTCACAATACAGTACAGAACTACTATGATGAAAAACATTGTAAAAATCCTACATCACGCATTTAGCTTCTCTCACCTCTGTAGCTGACTGTCCTCTGACGTTCACCAGGGCATAGTGTGTGGCGTTTCTTGGCCATCTGGGTTACACTGCCACCGTGTTCTCCACAAAAGGGAGTCTCTGAACAGGAGACCATAAGAAAACAGTGTTCATCTTTAGTCCCCAGGTAAAATAACAAGAAATGTGAAGTAGTTCAATCATAAGACATTAACAAAATATCAGTAATATTTTAAGTATCTAATCTCATTTTAACTTTTTTAATACAACAGA
>JBBPBX010002580.1:64736-89458 GCA_038048925.1 Garcialebias charrua
AAAATAATCCGATAAGAGTTCCAAAATTTGGACCAGTTAAAAATAGAATAAAATTAGTCACAGAATACTAAATCTTTTTTATGTTCTAAACCAGTGAGGGTACGAACACTGTGAGGAGTCAACACACGTCAAACCAATCCTATGTTACACTCAAAAGGTTCTAAAAAAATATATATATATTTTTTTCTTTTTTATTGCTGAAGTTTCTGGCGTCAGAGCTCCGCGTGCCTGTTGGGCTGGTCTGTTTATCCGTTGTCTGTCCTGTGAGTTATAAGGCCAGCGTGAGCTGGTCAGTCTTCAGTGTTGTAAGTCTTGTTGAATTATAAGGCCAGCGTGTGTGTGTGTGGAAGAGGAAGGAAAAAAAGAGTTCCGGAGTGGTACACGGGAAAAAAAATCGGACGGGCTGACTTGCCATAAGGAACGCGCAGTCTGTCTCGACCCTTCCAGTGTGGGAGGCACCCGTGTATTCACTGAGTCCTGGTTCCTGTGACAATAAAGATTAATAGCTGTGTGGTGTGTGCATGTTTTACTGTGAGAATGGACAAAGGTATAAAAGCTGAAATGGAAGGAAATTTTAGTCAGAAGTGCGGGAGCGCCTCATTTAAACCCATAGAAGAACAAAAGAAAATTATAACACAGGCAATAAATATATCAATGCAGGACAAAAAACAGGAAAAACAGCTCTTAAAAAAAATAGAGGAATTAACTGACAAGACAGGCAAAAATAACGTGGTGAGTTTAATTTGGGAAAAAATAAGGACGTGTAAGGAAGAAATAGAAGGTTTTGAGAAAGAAGAGAAAGAGGCCAATGCTTTACAAAAAGGGAAATATAGAAAATTGTTGACTGCATCAGACAGCAGTTGCAAAGAGTGGTTTAAACTGGTTTTAATAGCACAAGGAGTGTTACATTTACTGACTATGGAGAAGAGTGAGAAAACAGGAAGTCTTGAGCCTCCACCCTATAACAGCACCCCACCAGCACCATCGGTAAAAAGCATGTACCCAATATATCATGTAGAAGGGGGCGTGGTAAAGATAGAAGAAGCTCCCTCCACCTTGGAGCAAGAGAATTCCATGACATCAGAGAGTCTGGTTACTAAGAGTGAGGTGGGATCAGTGAGTGCATCAGACTTCAGAGACTTTATGAACACACATGGGTCCCAAAAGGCAGCTGTCAGCTCAATATCTATAACCCCTCCTCCCTTCTCTCCAATAACCCCCCCAAGGTCACAGGCGTCGTTTTACCACCCAGTGGCCCCAGGGCCCCTCTCGCTCACTTTAAGTGAGACATCAGGGCAAAAATATGTTCCTCCTGACGCTCCTGGGTGGGGAAACAGGCCTGAATTAACTGACAGGATGTTAAATCTGACACCCCACAACACATCTAGGCCCAGGAACCCCCCCTTGGCCGAAGGCCCTCTTCGGATCACTTCAGAGGTTATAACCTCTCCTCCTCTTCCATCCAATCGGATGGAAAACACCAGTACACCGCTTCCCCTCTACACCACCACACCACTCCCTGTAACAGCACACCCCAGTACATCCAGTCTTATGGAGCATGAGGAGACGCAAGGGTTTGAAAATTGTTCTTTTTCCAGCAGCAGCTATCCCTTGTTCCAAGCAGGTACACAAGTCAGGTACAAACCTTTTGCTTTGGGAGACATTCAGGCCTTGGTGGAGAAATTGCCCCCCCTAACAGCGGGAGGCAGTAAATGGTTGAACTCAGTGGACAGCCTCACTAAAGGGATCACATTGGCAGTAGGGGATGTGAGAGCTTTGTTGGGAAGATGTGTAACATCCACTAGGATGGATGAATTGGAACGGGCAGCAGGTTGGAATCGCACAGTTCTCGACTCAGAACCCATGACAAATCACTTAAATAGGTTCGCAGGAGCCCTTAGGGAGGCTTACCCACTCCCAGAGGGTTCAGGGGTGCCTAAGTTTCATTGGAAACCTGGACAGAACCCCACAGTTTATTTAGATCAGTGTAAGCAAGAGTGGCATGATAGAACACACTGCCACGGGCAAGGTGCGGGACAGAGATATTTCTTTAGACAAGCTATCCTTGATGGTGTTCCAGCAGCTGTCAGTAAAGCAATAAAAGCAAACCCTGACCTTCCCACTGCTGATGCAGAGAAATGGGAACGTCACTTAATTCATCATCTGCAGGAAGTAGCAGATGAGGAGGTAAAAAGTTCAGCTGATTTAAAAGACATGCAAACTCAGCTGCTGAAATTACAACTAAAGCAAGCTAGAGATGTGGTGCAATCAAAGAAAGAGGCCAAACAGATGGTTACTGGGGAGGGAGGTGTGTTTACCACCCCACAGCAGCACACGGCACCCCAGCCATATTATAATAACTCATCTCAGGGTCCGGTCAGGGGGCAGTGGAGGAGAGGAGGAAGAGCTCGGGGCAGGGGCTATAGCCGAGGTAACCTGCAGGGAAACAGAGCACAAGACGTCTGCCATTTTTGTCTGAAGCCAGGGCATTGGGCCCGTGACTGTTTTCATAAACAAGCACAGTCACAGAGGGAAGGACGCCTTCACTCAGCTCCCAACTCACAGATGGCTCCAGCTGGCCAGCACCCGGCTCCACAAGGAGAGTGGGCCTATGGCTCAGGGTCCAGCTCTTCATACCAGCAATGACACACCCCACAGAGAAACCAGTCCATAGGGGGAGGTGCAGACCCTATGATACGGATGAAAGTCATGAACAAGGACTTGTCCTTCTTGGTGGACACAGGTGCCACATACTCCACGTTGAATGACCTGGACTTTTCCGAACACGCCACATCTGACACGGTGTCAGTGGTGGGCTTCTCTGGGGTGCAACAAAAACTGCATTTAACTGAACCTCTCCTAATCACAGCAGGACCGCAGTCTTTGACTCATCCTTTTGTTTTGTCTAAGGATGTACCAGTAAACCTGCTAGGTAGAGACTTGTTGAAAAAGACATATCAGCAAAAAATACAGTACTGCATTGTGAGGACAATGATTACAGTATATTGTCCAACAGACTGCCACAGAAGGAAATCAACAAAAACAAAAATATAGGCACAAAACCCCTTGCGTAACTTCATAAATAAAGTGCAGGACGTCTCCTGAGAGTCTAAGTAATCTGTAGTGCCCAGAACAGATGTGGGATGGTCCCTCGTCCAGCAAGTTGCCCAAGAAGAAATAAACAGATAACGTTTAGGTTTCAAACTAACTAATGTACTCTGGAGTTTTCTCAAAAGCAGCACTGAAATGCCCCTTTTCCACTTACCGGCCCAGAGCGGCTCAGTCTGGTCCGGTCTGTTCCAGTTAGGATCGGCTCACATGTACGGTTTTGTCTCCATTCACTACTGCAGCCCTTCTGTGGGCGGGGTGTAGAATCTCACTCGTCCTACCACGTGGTGGTGGTAGTGTTACCTCAAGCTATTTACTAGCCACCACTAAACATTAGAAGAAGAACACCCTGCAGGACCTTGTCTCACCACCTGTTGGCGGTAATGTCCCTTAAGCTATTTAATGCTCTAATATCTTATTTTATTGCCTTTTCAGCTTGTTTTAAACCCATGTGTTTTCCATTTTGTTTCTTTATAATAAAGATTATTCTCATATATGCACAAGGATCCTGTTAACATTGCTTAACACATCGATCGCACTGCCCTGTAATCAGTTAAACTATTTTTACAGTAAGGTACAGATTAGGAATTAATTAGGTTTCAATTGGCCCTGTAATATTAAATGTTTGTATTTCATTAAATTTAAACGGTAATATTTTGTCAGGGATAATTCAAAGTCAAATGCAAATGGATAATTTGGTTTAAACTGTCCCATAAACATTAAAAGCATGTTTCTTTAAACGTAAAAACAAAGTATTAATAATTAAATGTTTGTTGATCAGGAAACTCGTTTGGGCATCCAAGAACAGCTTCATCGGGGTTGATGTTGACGTCTGTGCACCCCGGAAAAAGCTGCTGCACCACGACCCGACATCAGGAAGGATGGATGGATGGATGGATGGGTTCATGTTGACGTCTGTGCATCCTGGCAAAAGCTGCTGCACTACTCATGACACGACATCAGGAAGGATGGATGGATGGATGGATGGATGGAGGGCTGTTCAAATCTAATAATCTTTTTCTTATGATTCTTTAAAGGTCAAATGCAAATGGAAAATATTCTTAACTTCCAGTATGTTTTTAAACAAACACTATACTGTACACACTTAACATTGTAAAATATGTTTAGGAAATTATTGTTCAATGACACCACTTAAGAAATAAAATGTTTATTATGAAAACTAAGAAGTGAAAAAAGCACAAAAATAAATACTGCATCCACCTAAATGATTTTTTTCCTGTTGTCTCATGGGCTTCCTCCAGAAGACACAAGTTGATAAATTCTGGTGTTGACTTCTTCGTCTTAACTGTAAAAAAAAGAAAAACATGGTTACCGGTAATTCAGTCTAGAAACTGTTTTATATGTAGATATATTTTATAAGATATATGTAAGATATATATACATATATCAAATATCTCAGAAACCACAAAGCAGATATTTTTCAAACCAACACAGTGTAATCACATGTTTATGTGCATACTGTAAGCTGTTGGAGTTATTTGAATTAAAATTCGATTTTTTTATAGACATAAGTGTGTCGACCTAGCTTTTTTTTCTACTAGTATTTAACACATATCTTATATCTCAGAAACGACAAAGCAGATATTTTTCAAACTAATAAAATGTAATCACAACATGTTCATGTACATACTGTAAGCTGTTGGAGTTATTTGAATTAAAATTCGATTTTTTAATAATTTATTTTCGATTTTGGAAGTATTCAAAACAAATCAATTTAAATCCAGCAGATTTGACCACTACGTGACATTATTAAGGACTTGTTCACCTGAGGAACCCTCGTGGTATAAAGCCAGCTATAAAATATATTTTTTAAGATTTTATTTTGCTACATTTAAAAGAAAGAACGCCGATCGACCCCACCCGCGCGTGCATGTGATGTGCACGTGTCGACCTACTTTGTTAAATCCAGCTGATTTGACCACAACGTGAAATTATTAAGGACCTGTTCAGCTCAAGCACCCTCTTGATATAACGTCAGCTATGAAATATATTTTTTAAAGCGTTTATTTAGCTACATTATAGAAATAAAGACGGCTCACGTGCGCGCGCGGGCGCGCGCGTGCACGTGGCGAAACTACTTTTTTTAATCCTGCCGTTTTGACAACAACGTGAATTTATTAAGGAATAGTTCGGCTTAAGACACATGTTTGCTATAATTTTAAATACAAATAATTGTTTTTACCGTGTTAATCTTGTAAAGTCCTTCGGTGTTTGCTCCCTCGCGGCAGCCACTTCCTCAAACTCAGTCCAGCCTCCTCCCCACGGTTCGGGTCCAGCCGGCCTGGACCCTGCTCTGAGATGAGTCCGGAATCTTGGCGCGGCGCCGCGCATCTGTGAGGTGGAAATGCTCTCCAACGCGCGTTTGGCACGCAAATATGACGTCACATCCGACCTGGGCCACCAAGTGGAAAAGGGGCATAATAAACAGTAACTCTTACAGTCCCATCCTGAGCTGATTAAGTTGTAAAACTCCCCGTTATCAGCCGAAACCCTGAGCCGGACCCTTTAGCAGGTCCAGAACCAGAACCAGGAGACAACTCAGTGAGATTTATGGATGAAAGAGGCATTTGTGCCCGTGCAGGCAGATTCACAGGCGCGTATGGGGGAGGACGAGTAGGGGGAAGCAGTTGAGCTTCAAGGAGTGTCTCCGTTCCTGGTACGAGAGCAGCACCAGCTTTAAGAGGGGCCCTGTGGTGTCCAGCACCAAATCCTTATCTGCAGACGGTCATAAATCTGATTGTGAGCCAACAACTTCTATCTGTGAAACTGCCTTGTGCATGCTTCCCAGAGCAGGTTTCTGTCTCCCTGGCTTTTACACTCACAAATGCAATAAATGAGAATAAAAATAAAAAATCTGTCCCTGTTGCCTTGTTTGCGTGTTTACAACACCTTCCGGTGTACAGGTCGCATGCCTCAAAGAAAAAATGGGAGCGACCTATACAGTGGAAAATACGGTAATGACTTTAACTGGGAAGGGGAGGAAAAATGTGACTCTAACAGTGATCACAGGTCCCGGTTGTGAACTTAATCACATGCACGGCAACCTGTGAACCCGGAGCGCCCGGAGCACTCTTTACGGCAAAAACCGTGTGCCGGATGAAAGCCTTTGTGAACTCTACGGCGAGCAAAGTCCCGGAGTTCACGACCGGCCTCGGCCCCACAGCCACCCGGAGTCCAAAAGAAAAAGAAAGTGTCTCCCAGCCGACAGGCCGGAGCTCATAGAGGGGGAACGGCAAACTTAAGGCACTCGTAAATTTTCCCTGCGCGTGTATGGAACTTATGTGCTTTGACTTTACTTACATGTACAAGAACCGCAAAAAAATGCACATTCAAATGAAATACCAACAGTAGTTCACGTTTTTTACTTTTAGCTGCTAACACAATAAACCATTGGCCCACCCGGAGACAAACAGCCCTCAGTCAACAAATAATTTAGTGTATCCGATAGCAAACATTTTGTGATAAGAGGAGTTCTGATCACCTACTCTGTGAAGCACCGGTTGTTGACTGCGTGCGTGCTCGTCCCTCTCGGTGGGGGGGGGGACCCTCCAAATCGTCTCCCTTCACAACCTCCCACGTCGACGGTCACCAAATTGTTACGAATTCAAAAGGTTGAAGGAAGCTCTGAAACGAATGTGCAAGTTTATGCAGGTTTATTGTACATAATAAGAATAAACCATACAGCAATAACAGACCTGACTCCGAGCACAGTCCACACACACTCTTCAAAGGCAGGGCCACGGTTATAAAAACCCGGATGTCGTCACCGTCTCCTGGAACCTGGAACCGCCTTGGACTGCTTCGGGACCGCCCTGGGACCACCTACACTACCACGTGACCCTCCTTTCTGCCAATAAACTATCTGCTTCAATGTAAACATCAAATGTTGGGTCTGTTGAATTGTGCAGCCGTGTAACTGTTCCCTAGTGAAAACAAAGCCCGAGAGAAAAACGTTCTGCCTTGTGTCACATTTCACATTATAAGGCAGAATTAAATGAATACAAATAATGGAACATAATGGGTGTAATGTAATACTGATAGAAATATATTTCAACAGCATGTACAGGTACAGTACTGAAATGTTTTTTTCAGCACAGACAAAGCATACAAAATACAAATCTCTTCCTGAACAGTTCTCAGCCATAATCTGCAAATGAGTTCAACCATGAAACATGAACACTTCTCTTTGAGCAGCAGCTGTTAACATCAAAATGCAGCAAATGATAAGGAACTCCCATGCATTCATCCATGCATCCAGCAGCAGCAAAAACATGTCAACCATGAAACATGAACACTTCTCTTTGAGCAGCAGCTGTTAACATCAAAATGCAACAAATGATAAGGAACTCCCATGCATTCATCCATGCATCCAGCAGCAGCAAAAACATGTCAACCATGAAACATGAACACTTCTCTTTGAGCAGCAGCTGTTAACATCAAAATGCAGCAAATGATAAGGAACTCCCATGCATGCATCCATCCATCCATGCATCCAGCAGCTGCAAAAACATGTCAACCATGAAACATGATCACCTCTCTTAGTGCAGCAGGTGTCAACATCAAAATGTAGCAAATCAGTCGGAACTGCATTCATCCATGCATCCAGCAGCAGCAAAAACATGTCAACCATGAAACATGTCAACCATGAAACATGAACACTTCTCTTTGAGCAGCAGCTGTTAACATGTTGCAACCATCATGTTTTTGAAACCAGTGCAGTCCATGTGGTGTTGGTGTGCAGTCCATGTGCATGAAAAAGTCCATGAACTCTAAAAAAGCTAGAAGCAGCAGAAAAAGGAAACAAGGAAACAAAATGTCCTTACTTTGACTGAAGTGTAGGTAGACACTGATGTTTTTCTCAAGTTCAAACCTGGATCAGATGGAACTGCTTAGCCAGTGCTCAACCATGAATGATGGGAGCATTTTAGGCCAGGTATGAGCTCAGCTTTGCTTGCTTTTCTCTCTCTCGCCGAAACTCAACAACGTGGTCAAGATGGCGCGTCCCTTTAAATAGTCCGGTAGGGTTGCCCCACCCCTACTCAAGGGTCACGCGCACTGTCATGCGCACTGTCATGCGCGAACACTCAAGGCACTGTACCCCTCCCTCACCTTGCTGCTTGCCGTAGTGTCGCACATTTTTGCCGTATCTCGATTACATACTTCTAATGTACGTCTGTCGTAAGTCCGTTTTTTCAGTCGTATGTCGACGGCATTCTTTCAAAGAGGCAAATCGTAAGTCCACGTTACCATAGGACGCAGGTGTCGTACCTCGAGGGTTACCTGTATATATATAAATCAAAGCCACGTTCTTCTGTTTTTCTGGGTGAAGGTAGGGGACCCCCCCCCCGGACAGATCTCCAGTCCATCACAGAGACACCCCGGACATGTCTCCAGTCCATCACAGAGACACCCCGGACAACAGGTCTCCAATCCATCACGGAGACACCCCGGACAACAGGTCTCCAGTCCATCACAGAGACACCCCGGACAACAGGTCTCCAGGACAGGTCTCCATTCCAGACGTCTCAGCTGCATATTTTGGACCAAACAGGACAGATGACAACAAACGGATGGATGAAGATGCATCTAAACTTGTTTTTGTTGTAAATAAATGTAAATTTACAATAAAGAATATAGAATGCTTAGTTGTTGATGGATAAAAATACACAAATAAAAACTAGTAAATAATATAAAAGCATTAATTTTGGCACAATCTGCAACTTAAATAATATTTCATACAAATATAAACCTTTACCCATTATAATAACAACTGAATAAGTCAAATGGAAGCTGGCTTTTGTTGTGAAAATAAAATACATTTTTTGTGCTTAGGGTCATTATCCCCTCTTTAAACGGAACTCTGGATACTGAAGACATGCAATGGTATTTCTTGTTTACAAGGAAGAGGCTTTCTGGGAGTGGGGGAAGGAGAACAGTCTGAAACAAAACTCCTCTTATCAGTTTGAGGCAGGCTTGGAGCATGATGAGGAGTCCTGGTGCCTTTCTGTTAGTTTTATGACTTCACAGATTTATGACTGGCAGGGAGACACTAGCCTCTTTGTTCTGGGTGTTAAGCCACACTTCCCTCCCCCGTCAGCTCTCATATGAGTTGGAAAAAAGGGTTATGCAGACTGAAAAAAGCAAATGGTATTTCCTGTCTTCTGGCAATAAAGGAGGGACAACAGTCTCTGAAACAAAACCCCCACAGAAGGGTATAAAAAGTTCCCATCCTCCAACAGCAAGGGAGAAGAAGTAAGCACACGGATCAGGTTGTATGTTCTCCCTGTCCCCCTCTCTCCCTGCCTTCTCCCCCCTCCTCCCTTCTTCTCTATATCTCTCTCTTTTTCTCTCACTGTCTACCTTTTTAAAACAAATGTAATGGATGTTAGGAATAGGACAAATGTATTCTGTGACTTTTAACTTATGATTAATTAAACTGGTTTGGAACTTTAAGTGAGCGTCTGTCGTGTTCAGTGTATCTCTCCTTTCTGATCTAAAGTGAACCGAATAACGAATTCTGGGGCGGATAAGAATCATAAGCCAACAAATGGAGGTTCCACCGAGATTAGTTGCACGCGCGGACAGGAAAGGATGAGCCGGAGTCCAGAGCACTGATCAGTGACCGGTCACCTCTACAAAAAAAAGGTAGGCAGATTCCTCTTTAAACAAAATCTGTGATTGGGAATTTTATAGGCAAATTTAAACTCAGTGTGTTTGGACTCCATTAAAAGTAGAATTATAAGTTTCCAGCCAAGACTCCAGATCCCAGAGTAAAAACACGCAGTGGTCACGCCTACCTAAAGCCGACGGGCTTTTGGAACAGAGGGATTAGGGGTTTTAGGATAAATAAATAATTTATCCGCCGCCGTTTCCTGTAACTCTGAGACTAAGTTCAACTGTAATCTTGTTAGGTTTTGTGGCTAACTATAAAACAGTGTCAATTAAATCTACTTATAATTTGATTTTTGATTAAGTGGAGGCGGGATCTGGTGAGGTGGTGTATTTGTATATTACTATGCGTAAATACGTTATAATACACTAGGAATGAAGGTATTGAAATATTAAACCCACAAATAAATAAAATAAATAAAGTGTGGGACTGAGGAAAAATTGGAATGAACGCGCTGACTTTCGCTGATAAAATAATCCGAGAGTTCCACCTGGACCAGTTAAAAATAGAATAAAATTAGTCACAGAATACTAAATCCTTTTTTATGTTCTAAAATAATGGTTTCCTGCCATGTCACGTCAGCTTGCCTGCCTCACCTGGGTGGCTTGTCTCTGCTCTCCAAACTGCGCGTGGCTCTCTTTGTCTTTCTCTCTCTGCAGCGCTGTGCTGCTCTGGACCAGTGGCGGAGCTAGACTTTTATTGCTGGGGGGACCGAGAGGGGGCCAAAGCTATAAGTGGTCCACTTACTACGGCACAGTGGGAAAAATGGTTTTATCCCAATTTTTTGGGGGGGATTTGTAGACGCTATGAAATTTTGAAACAACATATTTTTTCCTTTAAAATGATACAGGCTCTCAGTTTAAACTTTTGATCTGTGATCTAAATATTTTTAAGTTTAGAAACCAAGTGGTTTTCTAAACAGCTTTAGTGTTTGACTTTGTCCACACTCATAAAATACACAATGAAGTACCCAAAAAAAAAAAAAAAAAAAAATAAATAAATATATAATATATATATATATACCGGTAAACTTAAATGGTACATATCGCCCCTTGCTGCTTTACAATTCTGGTTGGTGGTGTGCCTCGTGATTTTTTCAGTGAAAACACTGTGCCTTGGCTCCAAAAAGGTTGAAAAACACTGGTATAATGAAAATAAACAGTTTAAGTTAATTAGAATGATTTAAAAAAAAATAGCTAAACAAGAGCATGGTTTTGCTAAATTAGGCTGAAAAGTTGGATTAAAAATGTAGAATTAGCTGAAAAAGCTGAAACAGGCTATATACAGAAATTATTAAAGGGGACCACACATGCAAAATTCACTTTTTAATGTTTTTTTACTAAACTTTGGGTATTTACTTCATAAAAAAACAGTCCTTGTGCCAAAAAAATGCACCCAGTGGTTTATTTACTCTAAGTAGATTTATTTATTTTTGATAAATACACCAGGATTCACACTTCCTGCATTTATTGACGTCACAAGCCGCCAGCCAATCAGATCAAACCTGAGTCCAGCCCCTCACCTAGCAACCCCTGGTTAGGCTCAACCCACTTCTGTATTAAACACATGACTGTTGTTTTTCATGATTTCATCTCATCTTTTGTTTATATGTTCTTAATTTCATGTGTACAGCACTTTGTTGCAGCTGTGTTTTTTTAAATGGCTTTATAAATAAAGTATAATTGTTATTTTTATGTTTTAGTTCAATTTTTAGTGTATTTGCGATCGCTGCCAACGCGCAGCCGGCAAAAATTAAACGAGCGGACCACAGGCGGAAGGACCGGGTTCGACGGGACCCTCTTCCGGCGCGATGGAGCGGAGCTTCAACTGTACAGCCTTGCAGCAGCCTCGCAGCAGGCTCGCAGCAAGAGGACCTTCTCCTTACAGATTAATTTACGGGAGACACTTGGTGAACTTTGTGTTGTCTTCACTGGAACAGCGATAACTCCCAAAATCTCATCGCGTGCAACGAGCGGAGCTGGCGAAAACCGGAAGAGGAACAAGCTAACATTAGCTTCGGATTCGGGTGGTCTAATGCTAAAAGGAGCAGCAAACTGCGGCGCGCTCAGACGGGTTTCGGTAAGTTATCTTAAGCTAACACTAACAGTAAGTCAAATGAGTAATAAAAAAAGAGCTAATTTTAAAACAACAACACATTACAGATACTGGCTGTTACAGAGGGCGTGAACAGATCGTTGAAGGGCGTGGACTTCAAGAAACCGGTCGTTCAAAACGAAAGTTAAAAATGGCAGAATTAAAAAGGGTATAATTGATTATCTAATAATTATTTTGTGCATTAAATTGAAGGAATAGGGTCTGGATATCCCACAGAAATACCATAAAAATTTAAAAAATACATCTGAGGTCCCCTTTAAGTAAAATACCTTGATATCACAATATTTTTTGCCTCAATAAAACCATGGTCCTACTTGTTATTTATTTAATTGTTCCCATACATATCTTTTAAAAATAGGAATTAAAACTGCATATTTCTTGGTGCATTTGTGTGTACAACTGGACCAGTGCTCTGTTTTTATTTTTTTATTTTTTTATAGACGTTTTAATAAGATATAACACCCTACGGACTGTTGCTCGCTGAGTCTCTCAGCTTCTGCGCAGAGAGGAGCAAGAGCCGCGTGGCTTCTCTCGTCTTCTCCCTGGCTCCCCGTTCTGCGGTTACCTTTGGAGTTCTGTTCGTTGACTCAGGGCTCGGTTCTGTCCAGAGAGCACGGGGCACGGCGCTCAGAGCTCCGATGCATGCTCAGAGCTACCTTTCTGAACTCCCGACCCACGGGGAGAGAAAAAGAGAGGGGCAGATCCTCCCGGAGCTTTTGCTAAAAATCTGCTATAAATCATGAAATCATGAAATATCACATTTAGTGTTATTTCTCAACAATATAAATATACGCTCCTGTATTATTTTTAAATAAACAAATAAATAATGGCGAGGCAATTTGAAAACATGGTGAGTCATGGACTTTAAAGAATTCAAAAATGGAAGGAGGAAAATAATGATTACTATATTTTTAGCCTGTATGACATATTTATGGATTGCTTTCCTTCTTAAACTTGTCACAACAAGCTATCTGAAAATTAAATATGAAACAAACATTGAGGCGCTGAAGTTAGAACAGTTTTATTTAGATACAACAGTTAACACTGGCAAACCCAGGGGAAAAAAAAACACTAGAACTGCCATGAGTTTGTCAAAATGACAATTCTTCCATTAGGTGTCATGAGCCTGGGGGTGGATATCTTTGTTTTTGGGTAAACATCCCCTCCTGAGAATCTTCTCCCAGCATAATCTTCTCCAGTAGGTCAAAACAAAAGATCCCCCTCACACAAAGAACATTCATTTACATACATCCCCCACAAATTAACCACACATTCCAACAGCATTTCCAACTTGCTTCTACAGAGAGAGAGAGTTGTTTTCACCAGAGACTGCTCTGTAGGTGGGGGGGGGGTTCTTACAAGCTTTGATCAAAAATAATGTTACACTGAATTTTATTTTTTTATTTTTTTTCATTCAACCTTTATTTAGTCAGGTAAATCTTATTGAGCCTCGAGGCCAATGAAACACATACATTAAACAATAAACAATAGAAAAGTAGCAAAAACATCCATCCATCCATCCATCCATCCATCTTCTTCCGCTTATCCGGGGTCGGGTCGCGGGGGTAGCAGCCTAAGTAGGGAGGCCCAGACTTCCCTCTCCCCAGCCACTTGGTGCAGCTCCTCCAGGGGAATCCCAAGGCGTTCCCAGGCCAGCCGAGAAACATAGTCCCTCCAGCGCGTCCTGGCTCTTCCTCTGGGTCTCCTCCCGGTGGGACATGCCCGGAACACCTCCCCAGGGAGGCGTCCAGGAGGCATCCTAACCAGATGCCCGAGCCACCTCAACTGGCTCCTCTCGATGTGGAGAAGCAGCGGCTCTACTCCAAGTCCCTCCCGGATGACTGAGCTTCTCACCCTATCTCTAAGGGAGAGTCCAGACACCCTGCGGAGAAAACTCATTTCAGCCGCTTGTATCCGAGATCTTGTTCTTTCGGTCATAACCCAAAGCTCATGACCATAGATGAGGGTGGGAACGTAGATCGATCGGTAAATTGAGAGCTTTGCCTTTTGACTCAGCTCTCTCTTCACCACGACAGACCGGTACAGCGCCCGCTTCACTACGGACACTGCACCTATCCGCCTATCGATCTCACGCTCCAGTTTTCCCTCATTCGTGAACAAGATCCCGAGATACGTAAACTCCTCCACTTGGGGCAGGACCTCCTCCCCGACCCGGAGAGGGCATGCTACCCTTTTCCGGCTCAAGACCATGGCCTCGGATTTGGAGGAACTGATCCTCATCCCGGCCGTATCACACTCGGCTGCAAACCGCTCCAGTGAAAATTGTAAATCACGAACTGATGAAGCCAGTAGGACCACATCATCTGCAAAAAACAGAGAAGCGATTCTAAGGTCACCAAAACAAATCCTCTCAACACCTTGGCTGCGCCTAGAAATTCTGTCCATAAAAGTTATGAACAGAATCGGTGACAAAGGGCAACCTTGGCGGAGTCCAACTTTTACCGGAAACGAGCCTGACTTACTGCCGGCAATGCGGACCAAGCTATTTATATATATATATATATATATATATATATATATATATATATATATATATATATATATATATATATATATATATATATATATATATATATATATATATATATATATACAGGTAGTCCCCGAATTACGAGCGCTCTGATCTGCGAGGTTCCAGACTTACGAGCTGCGAATTTTTGGAAAAAACGAAAAAAATACTGAGTTTTCATGTGTTTTTTCACTACAGTTAGCAAGTTAAGCATATAAACACACGTTTCCGATCATTTTTATGCACTCAAAAGTAGTTTTTAGATGAAAATAGAGTGTTTTTAGGTGCGCTGGCGAAATTTACGAGCGGACTTCCGGGTTGAATTTTTGGAAAAAACGAAAAAAATACTGAGTTTTCATGTGTTTTTTCACTACAGTTAGCAAGTTAAGCATATAAACACACGTTTCCGATCATTTTTATGCACTCAAAAGTAGTTTTTAGATGAAAATAGAGTGTTTTTAGGTGCGCTGGCGAAATTTACGAGCGGACTTCCGGGTTGAATTTTTGGAAAAAACGAAAAAAATACTGAGTTTTCATGTGTTTTTTCACTACAGTTAGCAAGTTAAGCATATAAACACACGTTTCCGATCATTTTTATGCACTCAAAAGTAGTTTTTAGATGAAAATAGAGTGTTTTTAGGTGCGCTGGCGAAATTTACGAGCGGACTTCCGGGTTTACGAGAGAAATGGCGGCCGTTCCAAATTACGAGATTTCCGGTTTACGAGCGCCTCCTTGTGACGGATCTCGCTCGTAAATCGGGGAATACCTGTATATATATATATATATATATATATATATATATATATATATATATATATATATATATATATATATATATATATACAGGTAGTCCCCGACTTACGAGCGCTCTGACCTACGAGCATCCGGACTTACGAGCTGGCAAATTTTTGGAAAAAACGCAAAAAATACTGAGTTTTTCTGTGTTTTTTCACCACAGTCCGTTAGCTAAACATGTGGACACACGTTTCCGATCATTTTTATGCACTCATAAGCGGTTTTTCGATGAAAAACGAGTGTTTGTAGTCGCGCTAGCAAAACCGTTCCAACTTACGAGCGAAATTCCGGACTTACGAGACACGTGGCGGCCGTTCCAAATTACGAGATTTCCATGTTACGAGCGCCTCGTTGTAACGGAACTCGCTCGTAAGTCGGGGACTACCTGTATATATATAATATATATATATACTTATAAATATATATATACATATATACATATATACATATATATATATATATATATATATATATATATATATATATACATATATATATATACATATATATATATATATATATACATATATATATATATATATATATATATATATATATATATATATATATATATATATATATATATATATATATATATATATATATATATATATATATATATATATATATATATATATATATATATATATATATATATATATATATATATATATATATATAATATATATATATATATATATATATATCACACACTTTATGGTATTGTAGGCCATTGCATTAGGTAATACATTCAGCAATTACTTTTACTTTAATACTTTAAGTATTTTTAAAAGCAAGTACTTATTTACTTTTACTTAAGTAAAAATATTAATATGGTACTTCTACTTTTACTAGAGTATATTTTTGTCTGTTTATTTGCACTTTTACTTAAGTACAGTGTTTGAGTATTTTCTCCACCACTGGATTTACCTGACTATATAAATATGCCCCAAGGCCTCCTCCCCGCCAACAGATTGGAATGGCCTCATATACATACCAATGGCTTTAAAAATGCTAATTCAATTTGTCAGTTTGACAATCCCATGGGTTGCATAGGTAGAATTGTCATTTTGACAAAAACTGGTAGAGCTAGTGTTAATAGAGTAATAAACGAATTCTCCACCTCCTCAGGAGTTGGTGCTGGGTTCCTGAAACACAAAAATAAGCATTACATTAAAACGGTTTACACTTCTCCATTTTAACAGGACGAGATCATTTTCTACAGCGTGAATGTGGGTGAAATGAAAAAACAGAACTTCAGCTCAGCGCTGAACGAGGGTCTGGTTTTAACCAGGCTAGAAGGCCTCAGGATTGGTAACAGTTTTTTGAATAAACAAATAAAATATTTGCGGATAGTTCGAGATAAATTAAATAGGGCCGAATGAACCGTCACAATTTGAAGGATTGATCAAAAGGGATTATGACATTCTATCTCAATAATTTTGGGTTATAACACTTAGACAAACGGGAAAGTTGGAAAATTGCAGTGAACCTCCCGTTAGCATAGCATAGGCTGCCTAACAGCGGACATTTTATAACTTTGTAACGGTAGACAGCTCACATCGGATTCGCTAACAAAGCGTACAGTGGCGCGTCGTGTAGATAAACAATATCGACTTTAAATAATCCAAATTTAGTTTTGTAGACGAATTTAGCAGCTAACAGCAAAGCTAACGAGCCACTATGGTCCGACTGGTTCACGAGATGTAGTCTTATAATTTGTGTAAAGGACGTGAGGAGGGAGAACCGAACCCATCATACTTACATTCTCCAATATAAGAAGCAAAGAAAGTGGATTACCAATCTGGAAGACGTATTTTTGTGAATAGCTCCAGTGAATGTACACGTCTTGTGAGCATCGACCGGGCAGGGTTGCCAGATCTCTAGACCGAAAGAAGCGATCAGCTCCTTCAAAACAAGCACAACTAAGCGACTCAATGTCTACAAGAAGCGAAAATAAAAACCCGCCACAAGCAATTTGAAAGCGACTACAGGGAAAAACAAGCCCAATGCCGCTTGAAATACGCGGATTTGGCAACTAAGGGGACGCAAAAGACAGTCGTTTCCTGTACAGCCTGAGCAGGGTTGCCAGGTGAGAAATGTAGGATTATCGTACACCCATCATAAACAAAATAAGTCACTCTATTGTTGAATACTGTAGCGTCTAACAGGCACTCACAGCTTTGTGGCGTCAGTACTGGGGGGAACCATAGACATTAATACGCATTATTGTCTGGGGGCAACTAAAGAGCTCTACAGAAAGTTTTGAGCCTGAGTATAATGGAGACCCCTGATGGACGAAAAAAGGTACTGCAGACAGGAGCATAATAATTTCTAGAAAAGCCAAAAACAGGTCGGAGTCACTTTTATTTTTTAATTTAGTCATCCAGTTGGGTTATTCGTTCTGAAACATTTAATATAAGTAAAGGGATGCAGGTACAGAGTTTAATAACTGTTTGGAGTCAGATGAATAAAAGAAGAGGACAGATTGGGGTTTGAAGAAAAATAAATAGTAATAATAATAGTAATGAATCCAATTTATAACGCACTTTTCGTTAATGGAAATCTCAAAGTGCTAAGGAGGGAGTAGCCCTCACAGACAGGTCTTAAATGAATACATATTTAATTTTAATCTATTGGGGACATAAATTGAATCTCAATTTATAATAAGTGGAGAGTTGGACTTTAAAAATCGACTAAGGGGTGGCAAAGACCCGCCAGGGGGTTTTAGTCGGCCCGCAGATGAATCTGAATAAAAAAATAAAAAATAAACGCTATTTTCTTAAAAATCTGCAGTAATAAAACAGCTACGCTCGAAGCTCAATTTATGGGTTCACAGTTGCTTCCTAGATGTGGAAAATGGATTTAAAATTCATTCATTTCTAAATTTTGATGCACTTTTAACATGCAGGAAAGGGTTTTAACAGAACTGTTTTTTTGTATGTCCAGAAGCCCAGATTTAGCTTTTTTAGATTTCTCTACATGGATTATTGAGCATGCATCAGGGTATTTAACAAAACAGTTTGTTGAATAAATGTTTTAAAACGTGCAATCACTGATCAGTTTTTTAATATGTAATGCACTTAAATGTTAAACTGAGTAAAAGTGTAAAAGGACAATTAATTTAATGTTGATACTTTTATAATTTATTTATTCTTTGCACTAATACAAAGAAAAAAAATGGACTTTTGGAATGAGTATTCTGGTCTGACCCCCTTGAGATCAGATTAAGCTGTATGCGGCCCCCAGATCAAAATGAGTTTGACACCCCTGGACTAATAGTTATATACCTGGAACAACAGGCCAAAATGAAAGAGCCCACATTTTACTTTGAATAAATGAGCCACTGAGCTTAATAATTTCAAATTGACAATTTAGGAGGGCATGAAAATATACACGATACATAAATAAATCCAACAAGAAGGCAGATCTTAGAAGGCTCAAGGAATTTGCTAATTATCATAGACTGTATACTAGCAAGGGGGTCTTAGAAGACCGTAAATTATATTTTCTAAAATAAAAGTAGGCTACAGTATTTTTTGATTTCAGGGTTAAATTGATTATTTCACTTTTAGGTAAACTAATGTTTTGGATCTGTTGTGCAGATCAGGTTAAAAGATGCCTCCGTCGAAGGTTCCATAATAAAGATTGTTAACAGAAAATTAATTTGATCCTGGTCTGTTAATGATTTTTTAATTTTTTAATTCTTTAAATAGCCTCATTGAACAGTGTTGATGGAACGGCAAGAGCGAGTCTTATAAATCCCACCTCATCTTTACAGAACACATAATGGTAAATATGCATTAAGATAGGCCTCTGTCAAAACACATGCAGCATCTGACTTTTGAATCTCAGCTACTGTGGTTATTGATCAGATCGGATCAGATTTAATATGAAGGTGTGTCCGGAAACTGACTCACTGTGACTTCACTGGGAAGAACAAACTCATATGCAACCTTGCTCAAGAACTTTGAGGGGCATACGCAAGGAACGACTGAAAACAACAAAGGCACCGAAAGAACAAAAGACTGTCCACAAAAACTTTCAGCCGAGCAGAGGCAAAGACTTTCTCAAAGAACTGTCAAAACATGGTCATCAGACACAAATGGCCAGGATATACGGTCCGGATTTGGGGGGTCCGGACGAGAATCAGAACCCAGTGAACGTCTCACTGGGGGCTGGAACAAGAGAAAGCTGAACACGTTCTCCAAACAGACAAGAGAACAAATGGTCCTGAAGTCACTCACACCAGCAAAGGCCGCACCCCATATCGATCTGTGAGGATCTGTCGTTGATCTTAGTAGCCGGGATCAAAACTACAGTTGCTATGATAAATTTTTAATGAAACACATAGGCGACATTTAGGGCCTGCTAGCGCGGGCCTCATGATTTTTAGTTATACTGTGCTCAGGTGGATCTGACGACTTGCTTCTTCTGGTTCCTGTAACTCTGTGGTGAAGCGGAAGGGGAGCAAGGGAAATGATCCTAGCTCCTGACCCCAAAACGAGTTAACTTTTATATTTTTGTTTCTGCAGTTATCCTTGGCGGAGTGCATGTTGGGATTCTGATGTGTCACAAGGGGTACATTTTGGTAAATGATTATAATTTTAAAGAAAATGAGATGATATCGTAGATTATAGTTAGCTATATGGTTGTGAAAACCAAATTAGAGGTGGCAATAGGCTGGGTTTTAGGAAACATTTTTCTGGGATCCTGACATTAGTGTTCAGGTTAAAGGATGGTAAATTTAGACACAATTTCCAATTTAACAACCAAACAACTTTGGCATAATTGAAACAAGGTAGGGTTTTGTTTCAAAAGGGGGTTAAGGGGCTGACAGATGTTTCTAAAAATAGAAAGGTTGAAATTGGTCCCTAGAAATAACTAATTAGAAATAACTAGATTGTAAATGTTTCCTAGAAACAACTAGGCCGAAAAATGTTCCTAGAAATAACTAATTAACTAAAAGATGGTAAATACATTTTGGTATACAAAGAATAATAAGGATAACTGATAAATTGGCGTTATAAACAAAGTTCACTTGCGTTGATATTGAGGCGGCATCGGTCTTGAACGTTTTATTTTCTTTAATCATGTCATGGGGGAAGGAGTATTGATGCAAGCATATTTCGAATGAGCAATTAATAACACTGTTTTTTTTTCCTCTGTGAAAGTGTGTGTGAAGCAGGATGGGGGACCCCCCTTGGAAATGTTTCCTGCCTGCAGGCTCAAACCACTCAAACCTGAAGTGGACCTGATCAGAGGATGTTTAGAAATATGATGGTTCTGTAGATTTATAGCAATTGACTTGACTAGACGACATGTGACTTATTGACTCAGGGAAAATGTGTATAGAACCACAGGTGTACAATGTTTTGTGAATTATGCTCTGCCGCCGCTTGCTATGTTATTTTTTATTATGCTCTGCCGCCGCTTGTGATGTTATTGTTATGTGTGTAATTTCTGCTATAAGCTGAGTGAAAAGGTACAGTATTTTTTGTAAGTATGAACCGCCTTAAAACTACTCATAATTAACCCTAATGAAGATTAAGCCTCTTCCAAACCAACTAACATGCATGATTCATTCTTTGTACTACTGATTTATAATTGATTGGGTGTTGTTTGCTGTGGCACATTCTGTTTATGATAGGTGGTTCCTGGAAATGCTCCAGCTGAGGGAGTTTTCTCAACGGAGTCCAGGGGAGGCAAGACCAGACAGCCCTGGTCAAGTACGGACCCGTGTGGGGTCGCTGAACGCACACCACAGGCAGTGCGTGTCAATGCCAGGGGATCCACACGGTTCAGTGTGCTCCAACCCGTGAACCAGGAAGGAGCTAAAGGATTGGGCTGGACAACAAGAGGAGCTCGCATTCGAACTCTCATGCCTTGATAGACCCAAAGTAGTTGAATAAAGTTGCGTGCAATGCCGGGGGTCTGCCCTGAGCAACGCCAGGGGAATGCCCCTGAGGAGACAACTGCCTGATGCGGAGGAGGAACTTGGGAACTTAAGGTTCATAATTCTGCAATATCCTAAGCACTTACTATTATTATTGTTCATAGTTTGCATATATTTCCTTATATTCTACAATTTGCATATTAACAAATTGAGTCAAAATGTGGTGGCCAGACAAGAGGGCATAACTTGGAGGATTTTGAAAAAACTGATTGAATATTGTGTATATATGCATTAAACTACATTGTGTGTTGTGTGATTTTATTTTTTGAGGTGGACCTCAGAAATTGAGGTCCAAAGGGGGTTTTGTTGTGAAAATAAAATACATTTTTTGTGCTTAGGGTCATTATCCCCTCTTTAAACGGAACTCTGGATACTGAAGACATGCAATGGTATTTCTTGTTTACAAGGAAGAGGCTTTCTGGGAGTGGGGGAAGGAGAACAGTCTTTGAAACAAAACTCCTCTTATCAGTTTGAGGCAGGCTTGGAGCATGATGAGGAGTCCTGGTGCCTTTCTGTCAGTTTTATGACTTCACAGATTTATGACTGGCAGGGAGACACTAGCCTCTTTGTTCTGGGTGTTAAGCCACACTTCCCTCCCCCGTCAGCTCTCATGTGAGTTGGAAAATAAGGGTTATGCAGACTGAAAAAAGCAAATGGTATTTCCTGTCTTCTGGCAATAAAGGAGGGACAACAGTCTCTGAAACAAAACCCCCACAGAAGGGTATAAAAAGTTCCCATCCTCCAACAGCAAGGGAGAAGAAGTAAGCACACGGATCAGGTTGTATGTTCTCCCTGTCCCCCTCTCTCCCTGCCTTCTCCCCCCTCCTCCCTTCTTCTCTATATCTCTCTCTTTTTCTCTCACTGTCCACCTTTTTAAAACAAATGTAATGGATGTTAGGAATAGGACAAATGTATTCTGTGACTTTTAACTTATGATTAATTAAACTGGTTTGGAACTTTAAGTGAGCGTCTGTCGTGTTCAGTGTATCTCTCCTTTCTGATCTAAAGTGAACCAAATAACGAATTCTGGGGCGGATAAGAATCATAAGCCAACACTTAAAAAAAAAAATTATAAACATGTCACCATAAGACATTCCTTAGTTTGTAGCCTTAAAACAGACACACTGAAAAGATGTATCACAAAAAGTTTATTGTCATAGTTTGATTTAGCTTTTATCCACTTTAACAGCAGGGTTCTCCATTTGCGTTCCTGTGATGCTTTTGTTCTCCATGGGCAAGAAGAGTTGAACAAGGTGACGTGTAGGGAGTTTTGATCACATCATCCAACACCTTAAACAGAAAAACGTGGCTTTGTTATATATATTGTTATGAAATAAAATATTATTCTTCGTGTTTTTACTCCACCAGAAGGGGTTTTCAAATGATGCAGTTTATGTCCTCTCTGTCTGTCTGTCTGTCAGTTTTATGACTTTGCAGATATTTGGCTTGGGAGAAGTCCACTGAAAGCCACTCTCTGGTTCTGCATGTTTGCTCAGTCAGGGAGTGTCAGAACAAGCCCTAATCTATGTGTGTCTTTGGTGTGGTTTGGTGTCCAGTTGCACTGATTGGTCACTTGATGGTCTACTAGTGTGTGTGTGATTTGTGGGTGCTCAGCATTGTTGTATATTTAGTTTTGGAAACCAGAGTAAGCTGAAACCCCCTGAGACCTGGGTAAACCAGAACAGAAGCTTTCTGGCAGTGGGGTAGGACAAGAAAACAAAGCAAAACTGCTCTTATTGGTTAAGGCAGGAAACACCCTACAAGAAAACAAAGCAAAACTTCTCTTATTGGTTGAGAGCAGAAAACGCCCCACAGAAGAGTATAAAAATATAAGTTTCCCTCCAACAGACAACGCAGAAGCAGGCCACAAGGGACCAACCCATCAGGTTGTATGCTGTCTCCATGAATGCGCATTCATGTTCTCTTTGTTCTCTATCTTTCTTTCTTTCTCTCTCTGTCCTCTCATATGAGATCATATATATAGCTTATAAAATATAACAAATGTATTCTGTGACTTTTAAACTTATCATTAATTAAACTGGTTTGGAACTTTAAGTGAGCGTCTGTCGTGTTTAAGTGTATCTCTCCTTTTTGATCCAAAGTGAAACCAAAATAACGAATTCGGGGCGAATAAGAGCAAAAGCCAACAGGTGGCAAGAAAGAGCTTCTAAATGACTGGGCTACTAGAGATACAGTAATTAGAGAGACAGGTAGGAAGTTACTTTGCGTGTCATCTGGACAGTGAATAGATGACAAGGAAACCTGGTTCTGCAGGAGGAAGTGTGATATTGCATGAAGATATCTGGAGTGGTAGCGAAGTATAGACTGGTACAGGACATGTATGAGGACAGCAGGACAGTGGTGGGATGTGCTGTAGGAGTGACAGGCAGCTTCTTCAAAGTGGAGATGGGATTACATCAAGGATTGGCTCTGAGCCCCTTCTTGTTTGCTCTGGTGACGGATCGACTAACAGATGAGGAGACTTGGGAACAGCTAGAGTTCTGTTAGATAATCAACAATTAGAATCCTGTCAGATGCTGAACAGATAGAGTTCTGTCAGATGCTGAACAGTTAGAATGCTATATCAGATGTTGAACAGCTAGAGTCCATTTAGATGCTGAACAGCTATCAACAGATTCTGTCAGATGCTCCACAGCTAGAGTCCTGTCAGATGCTGAACAGAAAGAGTTCTGTCATGTGTTGAACAGCTAGAGTCCTGTCAGATGCTGTACAGCAAGAGTCCTGTCAGATGCTGAACAGACATAGTCCGGTCAGATATTGAACAGCTAGAGTCCTGTCAGATGCTGAACAGATAGAATGCTATATCAGATGTTGAACAGCTAGAGTCCATTTAGATGCTGAACAGCTATCAACAGATTCTGTCAGATGCTCAACAGCTAGAGTCCTGTCAGAGTCCTGTCATGTGTTGAACAGAAAGAGTCCTGTCAGATGCTGAACAGCAAGAGTCCTGTCAGATGCTTAACCGCTAGAGGAGAACATGCAAACTCCACTCAGAAAGGCCCCCGGACTGGGATTTGAACCGGCAACCTTCTCGCTGAGAGGCAGCAGCTCTACCAGTTGTGCCAACATGCTGCCCAAAAGAGTCCTGTCAGATGTTGAACAGCTAGAGTCCTGTCAGATGTTGAACAGAAACGGTCCTGTCAGATGCTGAATAGCAAGAGTCCTGTCAGATGCTGAACAGATAGAGTCCTATCCGATGTTGAAAAGCTAGAGTCCTGTCAGATACTGAACAGCTAAAATCCAGTAAGATGCTGAACAGTGTCCGATCTGATGTTGAACAGCTAGAGTCCTGTCAGATGTTGAACAGAAACGGTCCTGTCAGATGCTGAATAGCAAGAGTCCTGTCAGATGCTGAACAGAAAGAGTCCTGTCAGATGTTTAAAAGACAGAGTCCTGTCAGATGCTGAACAGCTAGAGTCCTGTCAGATGCTGAACAGACATAGTCCTGTCAGATATTGAACAGCGAGAGTCCTGTCAGATGTTGAAATGCTAGAATCCTGTTTTT
>JBBPBX010002581.1:0-14140 GCA_038048925.1 Garcialebias charrua
TCAATCCATTATCTTTTACCCGCTTCTTCCATAAAGGGTCATGGGGACCACCGGTGCCCATATCCAGCAGTCACTGTGCGAGGGGCGGGGTACACCCTGGACTGGTTGCAAGTCCATCACAGGGACACATGGAGACAAACACCATTCACTCTCTCACTCACACGACAATTTACTAGAGTTACCAATCAGCATAACATGCATGTTTTTGGAGTGTGAGGAAACTGGAGTACCCGGAGAAAACCCACACGTGCAGGGAGAGAACATGCAGACTCCACCCAGAAAGGCCCCCAGACCTGGATTTGAACCAGGGACCTGCTCGCTGAGAGGCAGCAGCTCTATACCGGTTGCGCCACCGTGCTGCCCTGCAAAGTTCAAGTGTGAGAAATTTAAAATTTCCTTCAGCTGCAACAAAATCTTTAATAAAAAAGAAATGTTGCTTTACAGAAACACACTGCCTTGGCTCCAAAGGAAAATTCAATCCTATGCTGTATAAAGATGTTTTTGTAGCTATACAAACACAATTTGTACCCAGCAGATGTTCACAAATATTGATTACAATTTTTTACTTATGAACTTGAAATGAAAGGAACAGTGATTTGGTCATACACGTTGGTTTTAAAAATAGGTACAATACATTATCAAAAAGCTGTCCGTTTCTTACTTTTTTACTTTAACAGGCTGTCTCTGATCCCAGATCCTAATCGCTGCAGACACTGATAGGTTGAGAACCAAATGCCAAATTAATAACTTAATACATGACAAGCCCCATGAAGCTTCAGGTCAGGGCGAGACTTTGTCAGTTAGCTTTTGTGCTCTTGTTTTCAGTAAGTGTCATTACTGTAGTGGGCTGGCTAGTTCTTTAGAACAGTTTAGTGCAGCTTGTTACAACTTGTCTGATCAAAAATCAGACAAACTGCAAACAACTTAGATTAACAGAATTGAAACTCTAAATGCACACAGGTACCTACATGCGGTGTTGAATTGTTTTTGCGTGTTGTGTTGACATTTCTAAAATAACACAGTGGGGGTGGTTCTATGAATTTTCTAATGAGATTTTCTGCAGATAAAATTCATTCTGAAAGTCGGAGAACCTTTGTTTTTTGTTATGTCTTTTGCTTCACTCATTGTAGTATTGTGCTGTTAAATCCTTCTTAAGATTTATACCATTTCAGTTGGAGCCTCAATATTTTTATAATCTTTGTCTTTTGGCTACTCCCTCTACAGCTGTCTCCACAGCGAGTCATCCTCCTCCATCTCTCTCTGTCCTCTGCATCCTGTCCTCACTCCAACTACCTCCATAACCTCTCTAACTACAGTACATCCATATATCTCCTCTTTGTCGTTTTCCTGGCAGCTGCATTTCTAACATCCTTCTACTAATGTACCTGCTGTCCCTCCTCTGGACATGTCCAAACCATCTCAGTCTGGTCTCTCTAACTTTATTTTCCAGCTGTTCAACCTGTCCTGCACCTCTGATGATCTCATTCCTAATCTTATCCATTTTGTCACAACCAATGAGAACCTCAAGATCTTCTGTTCTGACAGTTTTTTCACCTGTCTTTTTGTCATTCTCTTTGTATCCAATCCATAGCTTGCTCACAATGTTGCATGATTTGAAGACAGTGCATTTATGATCAATTTTCATAAATTATTATTGTAAATTATTTGGTATTGGGGCAAGCAATGTGTTTTTTTTCCTTCCAACTAACGGAACTGTTTGACTTAAAATAATAAATAATAAACCTTAAAATAACGTGGGACACTTACCGTAAATATATACAGCGGTATATACACAATAGAAGAGCATTGTCAATTCAAAAAATTTGATTTAGCTGTCTCTAGCTATTGCTGCATTTTCTTTTTCCTGCTTAGTAAAAGGCTAAATATCAACAGGCACAGTTGATTATTATCAAGTGGCAAATTATAGCCAGCTAATTAGTTGGCTGTTTAATTAGCTTAATCTACCGTATGTCTGGCATTGTCATATTAACTAGTAGTGACTAAACCATCTCTGTTCATCACGTGTGCTGAATTGAGGTGAATATGGAGGACAGTTTTATTTTTTAAGAATTAGCACATTACCAACAACATGAGTGTAGAACCATGTAATGTTTATGTGACAGTGCAACAAAACATTTTTCCCCAACCAAAATTAACAGCAAACCATTGTGATAAAACTAGGAAAATCAACTGTAAGAATAATTAAAAAAATTTAAGTAAAGAGATGAAGATATTCTGAACAGAGAAAATCAGGGGAAGCCAGCCATCTTTGAAAAATGAAAACAACAAACATTACAGCACATTGCAGTTTTGACCTTTCTCTGCAGGCGATCTCTGCAGGCGGTTTCACAAACATTCACAGAGGGAAATCATGCTAAAACTTATCACCAGTAGACAACACAAGTGATAAAAATGCTAAAACACAAGATGGTGAAAAGGTGGGTCAGTGAAAGCTATGGGATTTCCAATGACTTTCCTTGAACATCACATGTACAGTTCACAAAAGTCACATTCACTGAGAACAGCAGTGAAAAACATTTTCAAACAATGAAGGGAAGCCTGTAGACCTTTGTTTAAGCAATTAGGTACCGGTACTTGGATACGCCATGTCTTTGCCACACCCTGTCTTGTAATTCTTTCTGTTAAGCTTTCACAAGAGAATACCCTGATGCATGCTCAATAATCCAGGTAGAAAAATCTAAAAAAAGCTAAGTCTGGTCCTCTGGACATTTTTTTGCTTTGTTTTGTTTTTTGAATGTCCAGAGGACCAGGCTTAGCTTTTTTAGATTTCACAAGAGAACTTTCTCTAGGACAGAGACATGTTTTGATCGCATCAGTGTGTCTTCTGAATGGACTGAGGCAGTGAGGGGGATTGAAGACAGCCCACGTCTGGTGTGCCTCTGTGCCGCCAACGTAGTAACAGAGATGGAACCACCTACATGTAAAAAAAAAAGTGCACGGCTGCGGCTCATTGATGTGATGAACTGATGATAATAGGGTGTGACCTCCAGCTCATGGGATTAAATAACGACAAACAGATTCATCACAGAGGAATGTAATTCGAAGTTAGTCAAAGGGAACCATAAAGAGGATCTTGAAGTGAGCTAATTCATTATGTTTTTTAAATGACCTGAGGGAGATGTCCGTCACACACGTAATGCCTTGTGCTCCACTTCAGCCCAGCTGAGTTCTGCACCAGACCTCTTTTGGTTCTGCCCTGTTTGATTCATCTCTGAAAGCTCATGTCAGTGTGGTACGTGGCCAAATCAGTGAGTTTTGCACAGCGAGAAAGAGTATCGTTTCATGTGTTTTTCACCAAAGTTTCCTCTCTGTCATTCAGCTCCAGCTGAGCACTTTTAACTTGTTACTTATTTTTATACTTGGACTCATGCAGGCATGTATTTTTAGAATGGCAAAGTAGAGGACAAACGTCATTCCAGTACTTTTTTCTCTTTTTTTTTACTTAATCAGAAAACACATTTGAAGTAATATTTAGGTTACAGTATTGTTATGTTTGAGATATTATTTATCAATTCAAATTTTGTATTTGATCTTTTTTTTTTTTGTTGCCATATATGTTTTATTTTTCTTCTGCAAAATAAAATGACAAAGCATTTTATTTTGAAGCATAATGATTCCATACATTTTCAGGGGTTTAGCAGCATTTTTATAAGATTTAAAATAAGATGCTTTGACTTTTGTGTTAGCCAACACTTACCGTAGTCTGATGACAGCATCTAGAGTAAAGTTACGTTTTTTTTTCTTTCTTGTTGACACAATGGTTCCTGGCAGTCTCACATGTGGGTTTTGTGTTTATACATGAAAGTAACGTTGCAGAGATTTAAAACCGGTGAGCAGAATGAGCCTCTCATTATAATTTAACGGTGTAAGGAGCAAACCTGTTTAACCACTGTGTTGTAATACTTTGAAGGGTTAAACATCATGTTTGTCACACACCCATAGATATCCAGGAGCCTTTTCAACAAAACTAAAGTAGTGTTCAAAAGGGTTGAGCCACCAGTTGTTGATTTGTATTTTCCTTCCAAGAAATTAGAGCTTTTTATAAGTTTTAAAGTGGATGTATGCAATAAGAATCCATGCATCTCTTTCAGGTGACAACCCCATTTTCTTTTTATATTATTTTGTATTTCAAAAAAATCTCTGTAGTATTTATCACATTTCTGACTTTTCTCTGGTCTGTGGTTTTTCTTACAGGGCTCTTCTGTCTGAGGCTCTCAGGATGTCTTAAGGTGGTGTCACTGTATTTGAGTTGACCTTCAGACTAAGATCAGAAGACATTGTCTCAGCTAGATGACAGTTATGCTTCGCTTAAGCACCATTTCCACGTCAATGCCCAACCCTGACCTTGTCTGGCACCTCTGTGTTCTTCTTGGCATCTCTGCTCTGAACGCTGAAACTAATATTGGTAAGAACAAAACTAAAACAGTGGATCAGTCCAAGTTTTAGTTCTCAGCTTGAGAAGACAAAATATTTTTCATTCCATTGGATATTATTATTTTTTAATATCTAATCTCTAACTTCTGATTGTTTGTTTTCCAGTCCTGACAGTACCCCAACATGTGAGCCTTTCACCCAACTTTAGCACGCAGCAGCTCTCCATATCTTGGTTGGGAGGACCAGCCACAACCTTTGACATTCTCATTAAAAGAACTGATTTCAATGAAACTGTCTTCTATGTAAGTGCATTTTAAGTATGTTTTAGTTTCGTTCTCATTTTTTTCTTCAATGTAATTAATTTGCTTTTTAGGTTGACTTTGTGTGAAACCATGTGTAACTTTACCTTCATGGAGTTTTGATGCATGTATGCTTTAAACTATTCCAGTGAAGAAATGTGCATTTATGAACTTTAGTTTACTGTTATTGATTGACACATGCCTCAGCACTAATACAATATAAAGGAAGCAAACTAATTTAGGGCTTCTAGTCTATTACTACTTCTATAACTAAAACTTTTACTCCAAAATATCATGATGTTCTGTCTCATTCTGTTTGTGTTTTGTGTAATATTTGTAGAACACTGTGTCTGCGGAAGTGAATCAGGTGAGTGGTCAGCACCAGTGGACATGGACCTCTGAAGAACCTCTAGAATGTACATCACTGTCAGTCAAAATCTGCTCAAGAGATGGCCAAACAACAAGTGAATGGAGCGAAACTCGGATACTTGAAGGTCAGTTGAACAATTAATGCACGTATAACAGAGCACACCAGCATTTAGAGAAATGCCTTTCAAATAAATGCATCCAACAGAATACCTCTACTGATACTGTACTGCTTCTCATTATTGTTGTCTCTTTAGGACAAGATATCCCCAGTAATCAAAATTGCCAGATGTATCCCCAGGACAAGGTTGTTCCTGTAGGAGCCAACATGACCTTCTGTTGCAAAGTAGAGGAGGGGAAGACCTTTAAAAGAATCCTCTATGGCAGGACCGAAATGAATGTGAAACGTTTGAGTTTGCAAAGTTATGCAGTTACAGCTTTTGATCAGCGACCATCTGGGCAAACTGGAGCAAATGTTATTTGCCAAACGCATATGAATAAAATATGTGGAGCTGTTGTGTTCATTGGATGTAAGTTACATGTGTGTCTGATCTGAAAAAAATTATCAGTTTAATTCAAATGATAAAATAGAGATGCTGCGTTATGCACTAACCTAGTCAAATATTTAATTTCACAGAACATTGTAGTTTGTCTTTGGAATAAATATCGAGAAAATTGTTAGAATATTTTCTGTTTAAGAAAAAAGCATCTAAATGTGTCTCTTCCCAGATCCACCACAACCTACTGACTTTATGTGTCAGACCCAAGATCTAATCTCAGCTGTGTGCCAGTGGAATAAAGGACGAGACACTCACTTGGATGGCAAAAGACAAACGCGCTACTCCATAACTGGCAGGTACAGAGCCACACTGGAAAAGTATTCTCTTAAAAAAATATTATTTTTGTTAGAACGTTTGTTTGACGTTAAATTAAAGATTGTTGAGTGGCAACATCTGTAAATAGTAAAATGTAAATAATATTCAAACCTTGTTTTGCAAAAAAATAAACGTAAATCATGATTTTTTATCACATCTTTTGCATATCTTAATAAACCCATAAAATTATGGGCAAATTTTGGTGGTGAAAATCCTACAAATTATGAACTATAGTGCAATTAAATTTTCTTGACTAGTCTGTCAACATTTGAGAAAATTTGGAGAGCCCAAAATTATACAGTTGGCACAATAAAACTGCTACAAAACAATGAAAGCTGTTAAGAGTTATTTTTCTATATCTCAGTGTAAGTGATGTGCCATCAGAGGTGGCTGCACTCTGTCACTCAGCACTTTAGATAATGGCTCTAATTCATTTATTATGGTTTCATGTGATTGTCCCTTCAAAGTGTTTTTCTACAGAAAATTACAGCAAGGAATATGAGAATTATAAAGCTTTCAGTATGAGTAATTATTGGCTGCCTTCCAGACATTTTACAGGAATGATCTGAAAGCTGGCCAAAAACATCTCTGTGCCCTTTAGATTAGATACAATTTTTGAAGTGTTTATGTTTTAATGTGTTTTTTTTTTTCTCCTGGTTTCCACTTGTTTTTATGTTTGTAGAAATTGTTCTGAGACGAGCACACAGCAGAAGTGTAGCCTTCCTCAGTGGGATGGTAACTGGACTCTGGTAGCTGTTAATTCTCTTGGTCAGTACAGCCTCACTGACTCGGCTGAGCTCAGTCACAGAGGTAGGGGGCTGCACCTTGTTGCCTTCTTTCCAAGCACTGATTCCTGTAAACCCACTTCATGTGAACTGGTTGTAATTTGATAGTACTAGTGGAGGGAAAAGACGAGCTTTCAAGAAATGACGAAACGTTTTTGCTGTGTACTTGGTTTTTTTGTTATTCTACTGTTTCTTCTTAGTGTGTCCAGTAGCACCAGTTAACCTGAGCTCTGAAGTCCATGCCTGGAATGCTACTGTGAACTGGGAGTGGAAATACAACAACAGTTATTCTACTCTCGCTCTTGACTGCCAGGTAGAGCTAACTACCCAGGGATACAAAACAGAGGTAGGAGTTTGGAACATGTCCATAATGTATATTTTTACTTTCAAGGCTGTTACTAGTTTTACAAAAAAAAGTGTTATGTTTGTGTCCAGCGTGCCTTCTCTGGTTTGGGTCTCCGATCTGTGGTTTTATTGGACCTGCAACCCGATGAAGACTACAGCGTTCAGGTTCGTTGTGGATCCCAGAAGAACTTTTGGAAGTGGGGAAACTGGAGTAACACCTTATCATTCAAAACCAAAACCTATGGTAAATTATTATTATTATTATTTGGCACAAGTGTTAGTAAATAATGATTATTTAATTCAACCAGTATGTTTTTTAATTGGTTAAAAGTAAAATTGTACTTAAATGTATTATCACCGGTAGGTCATGAGCAATAAAACCATATTTCAGTCTAGTTGTATGTTTTTTGTACGATTTTAGTTCCAGATGCCCCTGATGTGTGGATGTGGATGAACAGAGACAAGACTGGATTGGTTGTTTGGAAAGTAATGTTCTTTCTTATTTTTGTCTTTGAATTTATTGAATGGAAACGTTTACAGTTAAGTGTTTAAAATAGGCCTAATTTTGCTTTAATTTTTTCTCTTCTAGCCTCTAACACGGCATCAGAGCCATGGTCAGATCACGGGTTTTGAAGTTACTTTATCGAACAATAAAGAAAATCTACAGCATATACACATATCACAGGATACCAATTCTATACCAGTCAATCTCACACAAATGGCTTCATTCAGCCAAGATGACGAGATCATAGCAGCCGTCGTAGCAAAGAACGTGGAAGGGGTGTCTCAGCCTGCAAGTGTACCGCTACGCTTGATAGGTATGTGTAATCAGTGTTGGTGGGATATGTTTTGCAAACTGAAGGGGATTTAATGAAATTGAAAATACAAAATTTACTATTTTGTAGACTTAGAAAGTACGGTAATACAATGAGTTGGTCTCGCATGCAAGAAACAGTCGTCTTGCTTGAAATTATAACAGTGAGTTCTAAAAAAGCTAAGTCTGGTCCTCTGGACATTAAAAAAAAAGTTGAAAAGATTTGTCTTTCGTCCGAAAGACTTCCTCAGTCTGAGGTGCTGTATTCAGCTCCGTCTTATAAATAGCACCCTTTCACTTTTTTTATTTATTCTTATTGAATGTCCAGAGGACCAGACTTAACTTTTTTAAATTTTTCTACCTAGATTATTGAGCATGCATCAGGGAACACAGTGAATTGCTCATGAAAATAAACTATGGACACATATTACCACTATATTACCACAATTACGGTACACATACTTTTTATTTTTATTTTTTCCAGATATGGACCCCCCTGTTTTCTCCAGAATCGCCTTTACTAGCAGTGGCTTCCCTCTGGTGTGGCAGCAGAATGCCAGCACCACTTGCAGTTACCTGATTGAATGGCACGATGCCTCATGCAGGCATAACTGCCAAGTGAATTGGCTCCGAGTGAATGCTGGAAGCACTAATGTATCTATTGAGTCAGGTATGTGGGGCATGCAGGCTTGTAAAAACTGTTTTATCCAGCAAGTTTCAAAGAATCTGTTAGCTATTTTTGCAGTTTGTCCTCATATATTCAAAAACAAGCTTTACTGTAACTACTTGTCAAAAGAAATTGTGTAGTTTGTCATTGTACTATATACTACAGTACTTGATATTAATTTCTATTTTGTCATCAGTTGACTTCCAACCAGGTGTGAGATACAACTTCTCCCTCTACAGCTGCCCTTCAAGTTCCCCACAACTCATTCAGCGCTGGCAGGGATACATGCAGGAGCTGGGTAATGGTGGAACACTAACTTTAGAATAGGCAAAAACTTCATAAGTTTGGCCAGAAAGTTTGATTCAGAAAGTTTGAAACTTCATAAGTTTGATTATGCATTGGGTTATTTATTGCTATTCTACATTATGTGCTACACCACCAACCCATCGTGTTTGTTTTATTTCCTTTATTTCTCGTGACCTTCACAGTCCCATCCAGTTCGGTCCCTCTGACAGTCAGCCAGCAGGACTTTGATGTAGTTCTTACCTGGGGAGAGATTCCTCTGGCCAACAGAAGAGGTTTCATCCTGGGCTACAATGTTTACATCAGTCATGGTTCCCAGCTCTCACTCATTGGTAAATTATAGCTTAAACATCACACCCATTCAAGTGAAGTGCTAGATAAAGGAAATGTACAGTACTGTATATGAATGAAATTACGTTTTATTGTCTTTATAGAAAGAGTTGTTAGTCATTTATCATCATTTAATTACGGTAGTATGCTCTCTTTTTTCTCTCTTTTTGTTTTTCCACCTGTTTTTTTGTTGTTGTTTTTTCCACCAGCAAATCTGTCAGACATTGGAACAAGGAAATACCTTGTGAAGGGTCTCTCTGTAAGCTCCTATAAATTTACAGTCAAAGCTTACACATCTGCAGGCGAGGATTCAGGCACCACTGCTTCCATTATGATGGAGCCAGGCAGTATGTGTTCAAATCATTCAACTACATATACCTTTAAATAACATTTACTTTATGTTTAGGTTTGAAGCTACATGAAATGTCCATGTAAAAATAACGTTTGTGTCGTATTATGGTTTAACATAATTTAATAAAATTTAATATTTTACATTTGAATAATTGTAAATATTTTGTCTTGACACCAGGTTGGCTAATCCTAGACATTTTGGGTTCTTTGGGAATGGTAACATTATTACTGTTCGTTGTTTCCCTCATTTGCTACAAGAAGAGAAAATGGTAAGACTTTTATGTTCCTGTCTACGGTAGTATCCTTTGTGTTTATTTTTGTCCTTAAAATATTTCAAGAATTACATGCAAAGCTATATTTCTTAGATTGAAAGTCGTACTGGAGAAAAATGTGTACCTGACAATGACTTTATGTAACAATGTTTGGTTTGTTTCAGGGTAAAAAGGGTATTCTATCCAGATATACCTGAGCCTAAGCTGTCCAGTGATTGGTCCAGGACTCGGGTACAGTACCAGTCTAAACCCGTCTAGCAAATCTTTTTTTGACTGTCTTATGAAAACGCCATCTAATAGGCAAAACACTTTTTCACTTGTCTTGTTCAGGGGCCTTTGGATGTGAAGCCATCTCCTCACAGTATGGTCCACATTGTTGAGAGGCCTGAACAGGATTGTATTAAAGATGCCCTTGTTGTTATTCCTGAAGAGGATGAAGGTGACAAAGGGCAGGGCATTGGAGATGAGCCAGTTGACTCTGATGAGCCACAGTCACTACGCTACTACAACCACGTGGCGGATGAGCGCCCGATAAGGCCACGCTTTCCAGACTCCTCCGTTTCCTCAGCATCTTCTATGGATTCAGCAAGCACAGATGTGACATATACAGGGATCCAGACATCTTGTTCTTCTTTGGTATTCCAGCAAGATCCACAGACCACACCTGAGAGCCACCAACCCAACACTGATCATTCTGTCAGCTGTGGGAGTGGAGGAGGGAGCTACCGTCCCCAGATGCACCCCATAACTTTGAGTGAAAACATTGACCTAGCTTCCCCGGAGCCTTTGCTAGAGCCTCAGGCTGTTAGTTCTGGGGGCTACAAACCTCAGAACTCGTGGCATTTTGACTCTCCTACTGAAGAGGAAAGGAGTGGCAATGCTCCCTCTCTTGGGTCACCTGTCTCTGTTGCCTCTACTCAGTTTCTCCTCCCTGATGAGGAGGATCACGATGAGGAGGAACTACAAACATCAGCAGCAACCTGGTTCAGCAACCTGCTGTCATCTTCAAAACCATAATATCTGTTTTTTCTTGTTAGCAGACAGGCAATGGAGGTTAACAAAAATGTTACTAGTGTCATCATGTAACAACAAGAATGAATGAATCCTTCTAGATGTAGCACAGCATTGTTACAACTTGCAGTTTAACTGCAGGTTAATGATTCTTTTAAAATATGTTTATATTAAAATTATACATACTTCATTTAATCTGTTATAGATTAAAATGTATATAATGTAGAGAAACTCATGACAGCAAATTTCTTTAGTTTTGGTTTTACTTGTTTGTTCGTCTTTAATGTACCCTCTGAGGACAAAGTGGTGGACTCACTTGTGAAAGCCTTTTCCTGTGACATGCTGTAATGGGCATTTCATTTTGGTAAATGTTGTATTTCAGCTATGTAGGTCCACGTTTTTTCTTGTATTTCAGATGTTTTTAGTATTCTATGAAAAAAGAACGAGTTACAAACCTAAAGTCAGCATCAAAAATAACACATTTTAAGCTGCACAAAAGCTGTTAAAAGGGGTTAGCAACATCTGGAGTGTTTGTGAGTGACTGTCTTTAATGTATTTTCAGAGATATCGTCTGCTCCGTCAAACACCATAAATGTATTTTTAAACCAGGTCAACATGTTAAATCCACATCGCCCAAGTGATTGGCATGAAGCAGCCTGATTGGCTATTAGACTTCATAAACTCTGGATGAGGTAAATGTGATTTTTACTGTTCCGAAGCCTAAATGCTTATCAAAACCATGTACAAATTATTCTAGCTTACACTTTTCCATGTAACATTCCTAGAATTATGTTAGTAAACACTGAATCACTTATAGCCTGAACCTGTACACTACATTTAATTGTTTACCATGTGGAATAAATTATAGACTCCATTCATGGAATACAACTGTACAAAATTACTACAAGAAACAATGTCAAGTTGCTGTAATCAAGAAAAAACACTGCTTCCATTTTTATTTCAATGTTTTATTACTGTCTAAATTTTATGGATTATTTTGAAATGCACTTAAAATCTTTTGTTTTACACAAATGCATAAGTGGTGCTTCCTGTTATTGTCTGGAAATCTGAACTGATCAGATACACGATAATATAAGCTAGAACATCTCATGAACTGATGTAATTTAATGAACAGATATGATTACTGTTGGTAATTATAGTTTTATTTACCTGTTGTGTTTATTTTAGGCCAGTGTTTCTTTATTTTTTTTTTAACCTTTATGTGTTTCTTGATGTGCTGATGGCGTTACAGAAAAAAGAAAGTTCATGCTATCTTTTGTGTGTATTGCCCGTATATGTCATACAAAGTACAGTATAATGCTTCCGATGATTTTCGACAAATCACTTTTGTTACTGCCATACCCCTAAATGTTTGCATTCAGTGTGTTTTGCAAAGTTCAAAAGGCTATATGGGGAGCAGAGCATTTACTGGAATGTTCTGAGACAAGGACACAAGTTTTTCTTGTCTCTTGAATGCAAAATGGCAGCTTTTAATTGTTGGAGAAAATGGATCAAGGGGAAAGCACGTGTTGGGACATGAGTTTAAAATGGATCAGTATTTCTTTGGAACTGTCTTATATTTTATGACAAAACCCTAAACAGCATTCATATGCAATGGTCATTTTCTTCGGCATGCTTGTCCAGTGTTTTGGATTTTATTGGTTTTTGTTTCAATAAGTGTTTTAGGGGTCAAGCCGGAGATTATTTTTTGTTTGTTATTGGTAAAATGTTTTCAGTGCCTCCAGCCAGCAAGCTTTAACTAAATATACTGTGACACAAACAATATTACACTACATTGGATATCTTCATAAAATCATCATTTTAGTTGAAAAGAGTGCATATCATTTTGAATATTTAAAATGGCTACTGTTTTGTTTTTGTTTTTTCTCTCGTGTGCAGTCCTATACAAGAATTGGGTTACAGAATGTGTGACATTATATTTTACAAAAGTTATGTAATTTGCACCTTTTTTAATATTTGTTTTATCCAACTAACCAAACATAAGTATTTTTTAATTATTTCCTTCAAAACAAAACATGTTTATATGTTGAAATACAAATAGTTTCTCAAACAAACAAAAAAATACTCAATTAAAATATTTAAAGTGACCTTTTATAAATTGCTGTGTTATAGAAATAGGTTGCCAGAATACATTCATATCTAAAAAAGTTAAGTCTGGTCCTCTGGACATTCAAAAGAAGAAAAAAAAAATGTAGAAACGTTTCTACAATTTTGTTTTGTTTTGAATGTCCAAAGGACCAGACTTGAACTTGATTTTCCTGGATTATTGAGCATCAGGATACTTACCATTCTTGGCAACTGGCATATTTTTCTTTTCATCTTTCTTTTTTGAATAGACGAACTATGTCATTTCTATTAAAAAGAGGCGCCTAACGTCTCTTTTTCTGGCCTAGTAAATTCTTGTGAAATTGATGCATGCTGTCTAAACAATAAAAAGAATGGTTTGTAAACTAAAATCTTTGATCATGATAAACCTAATATAGCTTTAAAACACTAATACTGACTAACATTGCATGATAACATGAATTAAGCATTTTGCATCTGTAAAAAAAAATGTTTTTTTTTTTCTTTTCTGAAAGTGATGTAAAATATGGAAGATTATTTTAATAATAAACTGAACAGACTACAAATTGCCTCTGAGCGACTGTTAGCATTGATACCAAAAGTTGCTATGTTTCTTGTTTAACGGCAATAAAGTGATTAGTCTGTATATTTGTCTCGAGTTGTTTTCTTCTTCACTTCGTGTCACTCAGCCTCCAACGCGTTGCCCCCTCGAGTGTCCCTGGGTAACCCTGTTTATGTGTCGCCATGGTAACACATTTACATTTCCGTTAGCATCCAAGTTTGTAGAAGCTAAAAAAAAAATGACTGCACGTCTAGGAAATTAAGTTTAAGGTTAAATTTATTACATATACACGATGTCGGAGATATTGTGCAAGTGGCTCAACCAGGATCTAAAGCTCTCCAAAACTTTAGGTATGAGTTGACATCATCGCTCTTTGTCGTTATTAAGCTAATGCTAACAGGGTCTTGATGAGCTCGTAGGTAAAATGTGTTTATTCTGTATTACGTGACGTGACACATCAGGGAACAACGGGCGATCACCGCATTTTACTCAGATAAAATAAATATATTTTAATTAGAAGGATTAATGGATACTTTATTGATCTTACAGGTTTTACACGTTAGACTGAGCACAAAACTAAAAATGGTTTTGAAATTTTAAACGAATCTGGATAGTTTTACACATATTGTTGACCTTGCATGTGAGTGTGTGTGTATATATATGTATATATATATACTGTA
>JBBPBX010002581.1:14273-31661 GCA_038048925.1 Garcialebias charrua
GTGTGTGTGTGTGTGTGTGTGTGTGTGTGTGTGTGTGTGTGTGTGTGTGTGTGTAATTTTGTTCCACCTCATGTACCACATGTGATGCAAGTCACCTTGAACCTTGATGATCCATAAATGTTCACAGACCCCATGAATTTTGCCATGGATTTTTCTAATGGTTACCTGATGGGAGAAATTCTTCACAAATATCAAATGCAGACTGATTTTAATATGTTCCTGAAGAGAGAGTAAGTTGGTCTTTTTTAAGTTACTTGTATTGCTCCAAATGTGTGCTTGGTTTTGCAACTAATCTTCACTGTTCTCATTTGATTATAGTACTTCCATCGCAAAGGTGAATAACTTTACACGACTTGAGCCTACTTTAAAGCTGCTGGGGATCTCCTTCGACATCAACACAGCCCAAGATCTGATGCAGGAGAAGGAGGGTGTTGCTGCTCACCTTCTTTACCAACTTTATGTCTCACTTGAAAAGAGAGAGAATACAGAAATCAGTAGGACAATGATGGAAATTAATCGACCCCCAGGCCAAGCTTTTTTGCACAAAAAGGGGCATGAGTTCTTCTCTTGTGTAAGCTTTGTTTTTTTTTAAATCAGTAAAATAACGAGTTAAATATTCTTGCTTTTTACCAATAATTAAACGATTAGTAGTTTTAAAATATTTTTTCTTTTACATAGCGACTCCCTCAGGTGGTGAAACGTGATTCAGACCTAAAGCTTCAGAAAATTTCTCAGCGCTTTGAGGATAAATACCAGCAACAAGTGAAAGACAAATCAATGGTGACCCAACCTATCAAGCCAAGGAGGCTGCTCAAAGTCCAAGAAAGGAAAAGAATGGAAAGCAAAGAGAAGGTACTGAAGAACATGCAGAGCAAAAACAGTTTTGTTGCCTTTATACACAATTTGAAAGTACTTTAACTTAATTATGTATACAAAGCAGTTTACATCTTTATAGTTCTGTATGATGCAGTGCAAAGGTTGACGTTGAACACTATTTTTCTTCTTTTTTGTTAAAGTATGATATACTGTTTATAAAAGTCACATGAACACTTGCTTTACATTGCTTTGAACAGTGTTGACCATGGTGTGTGTTGTAGGTGCATCATCAAGTCAACAGTGATGTGACTGAAAACCAAATTGATGTGCCAAAACCATCTTTCTGTATTTTAAATGTTAATATAAAGAAGAAACGGCAACAACACAAAGAACAAGAAGCACAGGTGAGACCAGAATATAAAGATTTATGTGATTACTAAAGGATCTTTACATTTTACATCATTTTGATATTATCTCTTTGCTTTTCTGGGATTGTGTAGCTTGTTCAAACTGAAATTGCTCAGTTTGAAGAAAAAAAGAAGAAACTGGTTACTTCAGGTTTTTCTTGCTCATCAAGGTACGAGAAAGGAAATTTCACTAAATTAGTATAATTAATTTTATTGCTTTTATTTGTAGTATGTTTTACAGCAATAAATTGTATATGTTGTCTTGTTTTCCTTGATTTTTCTCTTGATAGCATCAAACAGGACTGTGGAGGTTTTGAAAGTGAACAAAAGCTGATATTAAAATCCAATAGTGAATATATTCAGGGGATCCGACAGCGGTTAAAGGAGAATAAAATCACTTCTGAGCAGAGGGAGAAAAGACTTGACAGATTTTTGGTGGAGCAATTCAAGGTTCTTGAAGCTCAGCAGGTAATTGACCTTTTTGTGAAATCACCAGATCCTAAAAAAAAAAAGAAAAGAAAACCCACCTCAGGATTGCAAAAATGAATTAATCATAGTGGCCTATCTCCTCTATTCTTTTTAAAAACTTGAGGTGACTATGATTTAGAAATACCTACATATTATGTAATATGTTGATATAATTACATAGTATAATAATACTACGGTATGCAATTATATATGTTATTATTTTTATTGATTGTCTTTTGTTTTACACTAATATTACATTTATTAGTTTGTCAGTTAAATATTGGGCTTACTCTACTTTAGGAGGTGCAACGAGAGGAGCAAATGGTGAGACGTCTGACACGTCAGACTAAGCAAGAACAGCACTTGGCTGCCCAGCTAATGCAGATACGTAGGCAAAAAGAAGTGATTCTGGAGAATCGTGCATTCAGAGAACAGCAGTACCAACAGAGGAGAGAAAAAGACTTCCAGGAAGCTCTGGACAGAGAGGCGGTAAGAAAGATTGAATATGAAAAATAATGATAAGCTTTGTTTTTGTCTCTTAGTGATTGCATGGGTGGAGTCTTAGGGAAAGTAGTAAAAATACTTATTGTAGTACATTTTTAGCTGACACAATTTGGTGTTTGAATGTGAACCTTTAATGGTTATCAAAGGATCTGAGTGCTCAAAAGAACATATTTACTTGTAAAATGGTTGACGGGGTCAATGTTTTAGATATTCAATGTCAAACGATAGCTTTTACAATTACTTTTAGTAAACTCATTTTGTTACAAATGAAAAGCAACAACTTATTTTAAGTACACATTACAGACACTGATGCAGTATCCTTGTTAGTCCAACAATGTAGCACTCCGTCCGTCCGTCCGTCCATCCATCCATCCATCCATCCATCCATCCATTATCTTCCACTCGTTCCAAAGTCAGATCGCAGGGCAGCAGCTTGAGCAGGGAGGCCCAGACTCTCTTTCCACAGCCACCTCTTCCAGCTCTTCTGGGAGGATTCCAAGATGTTCCCAGGTCAACCGAAAGACATAGTCTCTCCAGTACCGTATGTCCTGAGTCTTCCCTGGGATCTACTCCCAGTCAGACATGCCCTATAAGTACCTCGCATCCTTACCAGATGCCTGAACCACCTCAACTGGCTCCTCCCGATGCGGAGGAGCAGCGGTTCTACTCCGAGTCTCTCTTGGATAACTGAACTTGTCACCCTATCTCTAAGGGAGAGTCCAGCTGTCCTGTAGAAGAAAATCCTTTCAAATGCTTTTATCCTATGCGCGATCTCATTCTTTCGGTCTTTACTCAGATTGTGGCCATAGGTGAGAGGAACATAGACCAACCAATAAACAAGAGTGCTTCACCTTACAGCTCAGCTCCCTCTTTACCACAACTTGCCGGCACAGAGTCCGCTATACTGCCGAAGCCGCACCAGTCCATCTGTCAGTCTCACTCTCCATACTTCCCTCACTATTGAACAAAACCCCAAGATACTTGAACTCCTGCACTTGAGGCAGAACCTCACCCTTGACCCGAAGAGAGCAATCTACCTTTTTCCAACCCTGAGGACCATGGCCTCAGATTTGGAGGTGCTGATTCTCAGTCACTTCACACTCTGCTGCGAACAGCTCCAGTGAGAGGTCACGGCACAATGATGCCAACAGGACCACATCATACACAAATGGCAGAGAAAGAATCCTGAAGCCATCCAACTGGACTCCTCTGCTCCCTGGCTGCACTGAGAAATTTTGTCCATGAAAGTTATGAACAGAATCTGTGACAACAGGCAACCCTGGCAGAGTCCAACTCCCACCCTGAAGTGGTCAGAATGTAACGTAATGTAGCACTCCAATATTATTATGTATTTTGAGAAAAATGTGATGTTATTTTATAGAATAAGGAGACCCTTTACAGAAGTAATGTTACCTAACATTGTCTGTAAATTAGACAACAGAGAAAACTCACTTCCCCTTCACCATTGCCAACATGTCCTTATTTATTCTTGCTTACCTTTACATCTCTTTTCATTAATATTACGAAATTAATCAGTAATCATTCAAATAGTTACTTGTGTATACTGGTACTTCAAAATTGATATAGTTTCAACAGTAGTAAACAGTTAAGCCATGCAGTGCCCTCTGATTTTATCTACCGGTACATGTCTTGGTCTGGTGTAGGTTTTGGCTCAGCAAGCTAAGTTGGCCCGTGAAGAAGATATCAAAAAGGAGCTTGAACTCTGTAACAGGATTGCTGCTGAGCGTGAGCAAAGAAGACACAAAAAGCATTTTGAGAGCTGCAAGGACATTCTTGGGCAGATAGTGGACTTGGCAACCAAGGTTGGAGAATATCATCAGCTCACTGAGAAGTATGTTGTATACTTGCTTATAAAAAATGGTTTATAAACATACAAATTGTGTGATATAACAAAGTTAAGTCAGGCTCTCTGGACAGATTTAAAAAATACAAATATATTTTTAATTTATTATTTATTATAATTATTAATATATAAGTATTATTATTATTATTATTATCATCATCATTATTGTGGTATTATTATTATTTTTTATTTTTTTATTTACGTATTTATTTTATCCGTCCAGAGGATCTAACTTATCTTTTTTAGAGTTTTCTACCTGGATTAATGAGCATGCGTCAGGGCAAATTGCCTGATCTCCATATTTACTTCAAAGACAGTACATGAATTTTTGGAAGTGCTAAATGTGTTATAAAATGTATTTAGTTCATACAATGTTTATAATGCTGTAAACTAAAAATCTATTCAGATGAAACATTACCTACAATATGATACCTTGTTCAAAGAGACTGAACCATTTTCAGATTTGTTTTACAATTACAAGACTATCTTGGCCTCCTTTGAGTTTTATGTTGTTCTGTTCAGTTTAATTCCAAAGATGCTGATGAGAGAGTGGAAGGAATTATTCTTCAGAGATCTGCCTCTTTATGAGCCACTGAAAAGCAGTCAGCCAGAGGATGAGCAGTCCACGTCACTAGACCCCGCCGAAATTAAGAAGCAGAAGATACTCAACAACCTGGCTTATTATGAATACACAGTGAGTTTAAAACAAAAGCATAGTAATTAAATGTGTGATTTTTTTTAATCAACAATCACATTATTTTTAATTTTTTTACAAATAAAGATCAGTGAACTAACCCCACACTGATACATTTCATTTTTTCTAAGTAAAGCCTTCATACTGTCTGAATTCAACAAACCTGATTTGTTTTTCCTACACTTTTTAGAATATGGTAGGTGAATGGGCTTGGCCAAAGGAAGCAACTGAGACAAAATTACCACCAAGCCCCAACAACATTCTTATCCATGTTGTCCAACGACTGGAGAAAATTGTTCATCCATCCGTCATCAAATCAGCTTCCCCGTCATTTGTTCACACTCCCATCAAAGCCTGCGTACTGGGCAAGTTTTGCTCAGGCAAGACTACCTGCCTGGCTAAGATTGCTGAAGGTATCAAATCTGAACAAAAGAAACACACCTATATAATAATTAAATTTGGTTTGTATTTTCTGAAAACTAATACTGTATGCTATAACTGAAATAATGAGTATGTGTGTTTTTCTGCTTCAGCACTTGGTATTTGTGTTTTATCGGCTGACACACTGATTGAGCAGAGACTGAAGTCTGAAGAAAAGGTAAATCAGTAATTGTGCAGTTAATGTAGATTTTTTTTCTTTAAATTAAGTCTTTTTATGATTTAATATAGTGTTCAAAGACAAAATTGTACTTACTGGTATCAGTAACATGAACTCTTAACCTCATTTTTTACATTTAAACTAACATTTATATTAAAGGTTCAGTATGCAGTTTCTGTAGAACTGCAGCAGTTAGAAATATTTTCAACAGGCAAAGCATTCTGATCCCTCCCCCTCAGAGCCATATGTGGCTCTGCCCCCTTGTGGTCTGTTGAATTTCAAATTCAAGCTCTGTTTTTATTGGCTGATTCAAATTCAAGCTCTGTTTTTATTGGCTGGTTACAAACTCTGTTTTTATTGGCTGGAAAATGGCGGGTCACCTTTTCTTTTTAGAAATGCTTATTTACCACCTGGAGAAGCAAGGGGACAATATTTTTTTTTATTTTTTTTCAGAGATTACCTGGCTAACATCAGTCTGTCAGGAGGTAGTGACAGAGTGAAGAAATATGTTCATAAAAAAAGCTACATACTGCAGCTTTAACTGTTCTTGTTTCTCAGCATTTTATGAATTGTTTTTACTAACTAACGCAATAGATTTCGGATTAATGTAATAATTTGAAAATTTGAAAAGTAAAAACATTTTTTCTTTAGTTTGTTGTGGCTGTATGGATTTTTTTTTAATTTTCCCCTACATGACTTTTATGCAGCTACCTACTTGTACAACTCAAGAAACTGTTGCAGAAAAAGGTACAACGAAAGAAAATACCATCTCAAATGATCTGCTAGTGGATGTTATGGTAAAGGCAATCAGGTAAGGTGTATCAGATGCTGTAATATACTTTGTCAGCAGGCTTACAAATACTAAAATTGTTGTTCTGCTGTCATTAGTCAAATTCCAGCTCAGTCAGCGTGGATCCTGGATGGCTTTCCATATAACATCACCCAGGCTCATCTGCTAGAGAAAGCTCTGGGCGGGTTTGTAGATGAAGTAAATGAAACTGTAAGCAACACAAACCTTGCTGCAGAGCCAGATCCACCAAAACCCTCAAAACATCCTGTGCTGGACCTGGCTCTTCTTTTGGATATCTCAGATGAGTGTGTGGTCAGACGGGCATACAAACATGATGGTATTTTGCAATGATCTGATGTTCTTTCTATCTATGTGTACACTTGAACATGATTTATTTGGTGTGTACTGTACTTGTTTATATGCATACATGTTAAATATTACAATTGTTTTGTTTTTTCCCAAACCCGATATGGGCACAGATGCAGCTGTTACAGCCTCCCAACCCTCAGATTTGTATGTTGCACAGATTCCAATCAGGTGGGATTACTAAAGAATGCATGGTGGCTAATGTGTGGCTATAATTACCAGCATCTATAAAATGATGTTCTCTTACAGAACCACAACATTTCAAGAAGACTGGCCAGAGTTAGAGGAATGGTTTGGTGAACAGCAAAACATTTTGGCCCGTGTCAGTGCAGATGTGGATGAAGGGGAGCTTTACAGCAAGGTGGAATCCATCTTGCAGCAAGTAATCCAAAAAAAACATGAAGGTAACTTTTTGTCATATAATTACAAGTCAAGTCAAGGTTCTTTAACGTCATTCGCTTCATTTGTGGTACATGAGGTGGAGCAAAATTGTGTACACAGTGTACACAATTACCCTCTCAAAAGCAACATATGTTTTCTTCCTTATGACAGTAAAATGATTTTAAAAAACCAGTAAAAATAACTATTTTTATGAGACACTGATTGACTTGTTTGAACATTACAAAATGGTAATCAATCAATATATTGTCCTGCGCACAAACGCCATTTGCTAAGACGATTACAACACATTTCTTTTTCAGCTTTTGCTAATCCTGCTGTTGAAGATGTGATGTCAAACAGCGCAAAATCACAGAGCACTCCTTTACCTGTTGCAAAACAACTAACAGCTTTTACTGGTGAAGAACTTGGCTTTATGGAATCCTGCTCCAGTCTTAAGGAGGATAAACTTCAACGTACAGTGCTTTTCTGATTTAACTGATCCAGAGCTGACCGTAAACAGTTGCCATTGAAAAACATATCAATGTTGTTATTTTAAAATAAATTAAAGCTCTGTTGCCTTACAGTAGGCCACACTGGAAATGTGTCACCTTCCTCGGTGTACGACGAGAACGATCATGATGTCTCCAAGGACCAGTCAAAGACCACCTCTTCAAAACCAGGTTCAGCCCGTCAGCTCTTTGTGGATGAACCCCTTTCTTTGGTAGGATTATATTTATTGTTTTTGTGGGTGCTGGGGTAAAACTTTCTTTTGGCTACTCCCTTCTTTGGGGATTGCCACAGCGAGCCATCTTGCATGAAAGATTTGGTGATTGTTTTACACCAGATGCCTTTTCTGATACAGTCTGGGCTTGAACCCCAACAAGGCTTTGGCACTGACCACCGTACTATCACAGCTGTATCTGTGCTTCCTAGGATAGCTCTGTATTCACTATAAAAGTTACATAAAAACAATAATCAATGGTATTTTACATTTCTACCATAAACCCTTTTTACAACAGTTGGTGGGCCTACAGTTTACAACCTGTATTAAGTGTTAGAGTTGGTTGATATTAAAAAGAAAACGATTAGACGACTTTGTTAAATATGCTGTTACACATACCGGTATTTGTTTTGTTTACCTCCTCCTTACCTAACCCCAACTTTGTTCATGTCTTCCTCTTTGTGTCTTTCTCCAAGGAAACAGCAGAGTACCTTTGCTCATACTGGGACAACATATGTGAGTCTTATGTGAATAATATACAGCAAGTAATGGAGCAGCTGCGCTCACAACTCGCTGCTGTTGATTTGGACTTTTTCAATATCAGGTATTATGACAAGCTCTTTGACTAGTTAGATTTACAAAGAAATGTTGATGTGTGCAGAAAATCCCATTATAAGCACTTTTCTATTTTTGTTTTAATACAACATAACATTTTGAACATGCATAATTAATTATTAATTCCTACACCTTTAGCAACACTTCTAGTAATCATAATCTTGTGTTTTTTTTTGTTTGTGTTTCTAGATTTTAATAACTACTGACTAGGAATACATTTATACATTATCAGTTTTAGGCTGTGTGCTTTAATTTTACAGCCAACATAAAATTTGCACGCTGCCATTAAATCATACATTATTCATTCTACTGCACCTCATAAGTTAAACAGTTTTCATTTGCAAACTAATACAGTAATATTTTTGTTCTTACTGTTGTTTTGTTTAGAGAAAGATACAGGCAATACTTGGGTCGCCCTGACTTGAAACAGGAATTAGTTTCTCAGTGGCAGAAGGACTTCAATAGCATAGCTGATGATATGAGAAAAGATGAGGATACCAAAGCAGAGCTACATCTGAGAATGGATGTAAGAGGATTTGTGATGTTCTTTAATGTAATACTAAAGTTTATAAACTGTCTTTTTGTCTTTCTTTTAAAAAACTAGTACATTGAAGTGGTTCTTTGTATGTGAGCAGGAACTGCGTGAACGACTGTGGGACATTATTGATAAATGTAAAGAGGAAAATGAACAAGAGAGGGCCACCCTCAAAAGTAATGGGTGGCTGGAAGCCCACACTTCTCTCCTTACCAACCACCATTCTATACTAATACAGGTAACTTTACAAATTTGAGTTTGTTGATTGAAAACTTTTAGTTTGTTGTTTCAATTCTAAAGTTTAAATGTTGATTTTTACAGATGCATAACATTTGTATTAATATGTTGCTTGTGTTGTACAGAAAGAGCTGAGCCATTTTTGGGAAACACTCTCTCTTCTAAGGGTCTACTATTGGGGTATGCACAGGCAGGTGCTGCTGAAACCACTCTCTAAACTTTGTCATATCAACTTGATTAAAACCCCTGGAAGTACAGATGAGGATGAGAGGCAAGAAACTAGCTGTTAATATCACCTTACGACACAAAGAAATTGACAAATTTGCCAAAAGATTATGAATCTGTATCACACATGCATCAAATATTGATATGTATCATACAGAAAATACTTTCCAGTATAATGGAATTTAAACAGTTTTCCCCATTTATAAATGTTCTTTTCTACAGAAGCCCTGACTCTACAGAAGCGACCTCAAACCAGGCCCAGTCAGAACCTGAAAAGGTCAGATTTTCTGCCACACTCACATTAAATAATTCATGGAGAATTGTTTGGATCCAAGCTCAAAATAGTGATTCATTGCATTCATTGTCTTCTCTAGCCATCAGATGAGAAACTCATCTCAGATTATGAGGAAGCACTTAAAGCCATCAGCACATTGGTAATGCTCTGTGTGCATGTAAGGAGTTTGTATGAAAGTGCTAAAAATTACATAAAGCATGGGCAGCACAGTGACGCAGTCAGTAGGGCTGCCACCTCTCAGCGAGAAGGTTGCCAGATCGAATCCCGGCCAGTGGACCATTCTAGGTGGAGTCTGCATGTTCCCTCAGTGCACACGTGGGTTTTCTCCGGGTACTCCGGTTTCCTCCCACAGAGCAAAAGCATGCATGTTACGCTAAATTGTCCCTAGGTGAGAGTGAAAGTGTGAATGTTTGTTTGTCTCATTTGTCTCTATGTGTCCCTGTGATGGACTTGCATCCGGCCAGGGTGTCCCCCGCCCCTTGCACAGTGACTGCTGGATATGGGCGCCAGTGACCCCCCCTCCCCTGAAAAGGAAGAAGCGGGTAAAATATTATGGATGGATGGATAGGTTTATTTATGATGGTTTGCAAATGTGCAGGTGTCAGCAGAGACCCAGCAGAGGGAGACAAAAGAGCAGAAGGAAAAAGTACAAGAGAGAGAGCAGACATTGGAGAAGAACTCAACATTTTCAGCTCAAAAACAGACAGGCATGCATCGAAGAAAACACACACACACAAAAATAATCTGATAATGCTTATTTTTAACTGACCTTCCACATGTTTATCTTTTTCTCTTAACTTGGGTTTTTGTTTGAACCAGATGTTGACACGGAGAAGACACAGACTGAAGCCCTCCCAGAGACGACTCACGACCAAGCGATCAGAGTGAAAATACATAAAGAATATAAAGCCGCACTAATTCATGAGGGTACGCATGCACATACAAACACTTTAAAAATGCAATACAGTACATGTATGTTATGTCAACACTTCCAACTGTTGCAACAACATACATGTATTTTCAAATATGAACATACCGGGTATTTATATGCTGCTCTAAAATATTCAGGTTTTTTAATGTGTTTATGTACTTATACATTTTAGTGCATACAGTACATGTCATTGTGTGTTTATAGTGTTCCTCTTTCTGTATGATCGGTCGTGTTTTCCAGAGACTGCTGCAAAGCTGCGTGTGGAGCTGGTAAAAGATCATGGTCTGGTGATGGTTCACTCCTTGGCAAACAGAGCTCATGAAATGTTTACCAACATGGAAAAGTGGTTTCAAGGACGCTATCTGTCAGAAATGAAGAAGTATGACATACAGTATAAGCATCTATTTTATCTTATATTTTGTATGACTCAGTGTGCTCAAACATTTAAGAGTTGAATGGCACTGCACTGCATCATTTAAGTTAGATACAAGGATTCAAGGTTTTTTATTGTCATTTACATCACATGTAGTACATGGGGTGGAACGAAACTATGTATATAGGGTTCCAGTTAATTCCAACAACAATACAAATTGTAAAGAAAAACAGTAGTAAGATCCAAGACATGAACTCAAAAATACAGTACACTAAACTAAGAATACACTAAACTAAGAATACACTACAGTTTATTACAATCATCACAGAATAAAAACTATTTGTTCATCTTGTTTTATTATATTATTATACATTTGAAAGTTAAACATATTGTACAAATCAAAAGATAATTTTTGGACTTGTGTGTTACTGTGTTCAGTATGAAATTTAGAAAAACACTATTGTTGTGAAAATTATAATATTTCTATTGTGTCTCTGGAATAAGATTTTATAAAATATTTGTAAATACTAGTACATTGTTTTGTTTTTTTAATTATATTTTTTGGCCAGAGAAAGGCATTTTGTTGTTGGCAAAATATATTTTATGTGTCTCTCTCTCTTTGTCCAGCGTTGATCAACTATCAGAGGTGGTTCGCCACTTTATAGAGACTGGCGCTAAGCTGCAGTATGAGCTGGTGTTGGTTTGTAGAGACTTTCAATGTTAATGTCTACCTCAATATTCAACATTTAACTTGTCCAGTGTTACAGTTTATTTTCATATCTTTTATTCCAGGATGGATCTGATTTCTATTTGAATGGAGACTGTCTTTTGGTACCAAGTCCATCACCTCCTCCTCGTCCAGCTCCTTTTGAGAATCCAGTACAATCCACACTAACTATTGCTCAGTTAGAATCCCTACACCATCAGCTATGCAACATTGCTCCGTCAGGTGCAGACAACGAACAAAACGTGGCATTATAAGATCAGTTAATTGTTCTCTTCATTTATTTATTTTCATTTCATTTTTATTTTTTTACTTTTTAGGCCTTATGTCAAGCTTTGAGTTATTTAATTTCCTTGAAGATACAGTTTCCATCAGCAGAGGCAGAAACATCTTACCTCAGCCCTGGACAAATATGAATGAAACACAGGTATGTAAGATATGAATGAAACGCAGGTATGTAAGATATGAATGAAACACAGGTATGTAAGATATGAATGAAACACAGGTATGTAAGATATGAATGAAACACAGGTATGTAAGAACAGAATCTTCTAAATTTAAATCACAGCTATGTGACACTGTAGTTATAAACATGAATATTCACATAAAGAAAAAATTCTCTTTCAGATGTTTGTTTATTCTGTAGTTGTTTATTTTATAGCATCTTTTGATGCTATATTACTTCATTTGGGTGATTATAGAACCATGTACAGTATTGCAAAGTAAAAATCAGTCTAAATAAATGAAGTACTTACCGGTACTGTTTTTTTTTTAGTTGGTAGAGATTGTATCTTTAATAACGGATGAATTTGAGCTGGTAGACTGGCAGCGGTTTCTGCTCAGTGTTGCTCTTCCTTGGCCATTTCCCACACTGACACAGCTGCTAGAGGTGCTACAACATTTCAAAACAGCAGATGCTGATGGCACAGGCTACATAAACCAGAAACAGTATTTACAGGTTAGTGCTGTCCTGGTTATGATTTGCAATACAGTACTGTATATATATATATATATTTCGATTGTGTTCACACAAATTCCTTGTTGACTAGAAAAACGTGTATGTTCAAATTTTAAAACGTCTTACATCTCCAGTAGCATACCTCATGCCATAGCTGCATGCATAGTCTCCTAATTGCTCTTTTTTTAATTTGGCAACAGACAGAATTATGGTTTTCCAGTGAGACTGTCCAGAATGTACCAGAAGACCCTTCAGTTCCATTACCTTTCAGCCGTCTGGCTAACCTACACAAGGTAAAAGGTTATGATTTCATTCAGTTAACTACAGTATCATCCTGAATATAATTAAATGGGAAGCATAAAACTATTGACAATAGTGATATTAAACATTAATATACTGTATACTATACCTTGATAGTGGTTTGTGGAAACGCAACAAGCTAAACTCTCTCCACTTTGTCTTGAAAAACAACAATCATAATCTTTACAATAGTCTAATCAAACAGCATTGATTTTTTTAAAGCTAAAACAAAGACTCTTTTTTTTTCTGGAATCTCGTTGTAAAAATACAACACAGTATTGAATCGGATTTTTTAAAAATCAGTCACTTCATATTTGCTCTAAATGTCAGGGTCCTGTGTTTACATAATACAAAGCTCAGAGTCCCCGACAAAGTTAAAGGCAATTAGTAAATATCTTTTTGTCTGTCTTTTCTTCTCAGTTCTTTTTCCAGCTGTTTGCAGATCACTTCAAGTCTCCTCCACAACTGGATTATGTGTCCATGTTGCAGTACTTTGCAGCTGACCCTAACCCTCAACAAGGTTTCATCAGAGCTCTTAGTGTAGTATTAGGACAACCTATCCATCAGCCTCCATCAAGCCTTCTAGTAAAGGTGGGAAGAAAAGTGACTAAAATCCCTTTCAAATAAACTGCACTGTTACGCTTTAACTTCTAATACCAAATACAATATTGTTGTTTTTTCTCAATAATAATCTTAAAAGAGCCTATTTAATAACAGAAACCAGTTATGTGGTTTTCAAGTTGCTTTTTCAATGAGAATATTTTTATTTGACTGACCTCTTGTCTTGTGTCTCGTCATGTTGTCATTGTGTGTTGTAGTCCATGCCGAGTTTTGAAGAAGCCTCAGAGCTCTCCTCAGACTTTAATGGAGACTACATGGAAGGAGATTCCTTGTTTGCATCAAGATGCTTTATTAAGGATCAGGAAGTGCCACTTCCTGCTCTCTTTAATGTTATCTGCCACAAAGTTGCCAAGTTGAAAGACAACACCACCCTTCCTCCGGGCTGCCTCAGTCAGGAGGAGCTGACACAGGTATTAACATGCAAGTATTTAATAAAACTCAACAAAATACCAAAAACGACACTTAAATGTTGAAAAACATGTTTCTAAATGCAAAGATTACAGGTTGTTTTAAATTAAATAATTACTTTCAATAATAATGATTAACTGAATTTACAAAGTAATTATCCAAAAATATTTGTATACCATGCTATAAAGTTGTCTGTCACATTAATACAGTTTATGCCTGGTGTCTTCTAGCATCTACTGAACGTGTACAGGGAACTGGGATACAATCCCGAGGACTCTGTCCCTTTCTCTATTCTGTCTAAGCATCCTTACACTCAAATGCTGATAGAAACCTCAACACAATACCAGCTTGTGGTAAGTTTTTTTATTTATCCATCTGTGTTTTTATTTGTCGCCTTATTCTAAAACATGGATTTGATTAGAGTGCCAAATATCCAAAACGTTCACCATCATGTACATTGCAGATCACATTCACAAGTTTAACCTGCGTCATTTCTGAAAAGTTGTCTCTGGTTCATCTTTTGTCTTTCAGGACATTCATAATGTGCTGCTTGGATGAAGAACAATAAATGAGAGGCCTAACTTTTTGTCTTTTAACAGTTTTCACTTTATTGTTAATTAAAATCAAGACATGCCAACAAAACTTGATTCATTATGTTGATGTGACTATAACTGAACTGACAGTTGAAATTATGTCATGCTTGAAATGTCAGCAATCACCTCGGTGATGATAGGGTTGACCCTTCTATCTTGGCTTTTTTCTCACACACTCCAGCAGTTTTTCTGACTGACTTGCTTTTCTAATGACCTGCCTGGCACAAAAAAAGGACCAGTTGCACTTACAATGAGAGCATTGTCCTGGATAACCTGCATGTCAAGCTTGACTTGGCAGTTACGGCCTGCCAAGGCACATGCAACCCCATCAACGCTAACACAAAGGTGCAGTTCATTCTGCATTTAAATTAAGAACACAAAAGTGCAGAATAAACTACAGGTACTCCCCGAGTTACGAACGAGTTCCGTTCCTACGCCCGTTCGTAAGTCGAAAATCGCCGTAAGTCAGAAGTACACACTAGCCGCCACTTATACACGTACATGTATGGTACTGTACAGTTACCAAGCACTTCGCCTATCCTAACACAGTACCCTACATAATTATCAAAAAAACACATACAGTACATTTGGAGCCATAATGAAGGAAAAAAATAGTTAACTTCTTACTGTGAGCTGGTGAAGCCTGTCCGTCTGTTAGCATGTTAGCTCGTTGCACGTCCGAGCTCTGCAGCTTCCTGCTGCTTCACGCGGTCCAAACTGTTTACAGTAAGGCCTGTTAGCATGTTAGCTCCATACATTTGGAGCCATAATGAAGGGAAATAGAGTTAATAACTTACTGGGAGCTGGAGAAGCCGTTTGTCCGCGTATTAGCATGTTAGCTCCGGGTCCCACCAACATCCATGCCGCCAAACCGTTCGTCCGTGTATTAGCATGTTAGCTCCGGACCGGGTCCCACCAACATCCAGGCTGCCAAGCCATTCGCCCGCGTTTTAGCATGTTAGCTCGGTGTCCCTCCAACATCTGAGGCTGCCAGGTGGAGCATCAAGGCGAGCTCCCGGCCGCAGCAGGCCTCTCCGCCGCCCGTCGGCTCCGTGTCCCCAGTGGGGCCGGCTGATGGCAGGGAAAGTAGCGGCAGGATGGTCACCGGATCCCATGGTGAGCTAGTGGTATCGGCCGGCGTGGTGGGATGCGGCGGAGCGATCGGCGGCTGCTGCTCCGGGCCTGAGACGTCCACAGAGTTCACCGAGCGTTTCCAGCTCATGTTTCCGAGCGCACCAACCTCTCATCGGACATGGTCCATCCAAAGCCGGCTGTCGAAGCCGGAGCCAACCGAAGCTAACCGAAAACTGCCGAACACTGCCAAAAACTGCCGGGCACTGCCGGAAACTGCGTAATCAGCTTCAAAATAATAATAATAATTATTATTTATTTATAAAGCCATTTAAAACAACCACAGCTGCAACAAAGTGCTGTACACATAAAATCAAGAACATTTAAACACATAAAATAAGATTTAAAATAAAATTAATGAGATGCGTGACTTAACACTGAATCGTGCCGTAAGATCAAGCAATCTTTTGCTTGATATATACATGTATATACAGCAAACCCTCGAGGTACGTCAGGGATAGGGACCTACGTGTGTGACTTAGGTCGATGTTGTCGTACCTCGCGGACCAAAAACACCTGCCTGTCGTAGGTCCGCGTTTCTGACATAGGTCGCGGATATACCGCTAACGGAGCGCCGCACACATATTTAATGGCATGAGACTGAACAAGCAGACATACTAGGCCATGAACATGCACAGAACTGTACAGTAAATGAATACAGTACTGTACAATAAATAAAAAATATAATGTCTTACTTTGAGCTGGTCAAAGCCTGCCTTCGTCTTTTAGTATTTAGCTCGGGTGCGAGCTCCCCCAGCTTCCTTACGCTCCACACGCACACACGTGGTCAAAACTGTTTAAAAGAATGACTGTTAGCTTCTTAACTTCATACATTTGGAGCCAGAAAAAAAAAAAACTTACTGAAAGCCGTTTCTCCGCGATGTCCTCCATCCAAAACAAGCTCGGCGTTAGCTACGGTTAGGCCCCGCTATTAGCAGCACTGGTTAGCATGTCAGTTCATTCAAAAAGGCTGTCGGCTTTGTATCTCCGCGTTAGCTCGGTGTCCCCCGACTGCCAGGCGGACATTTGCGGCGAGCTCCCGGCCGCAGATGGCCCCTCCGCGGCATGTCGGCTCGGTGTCTTCGCCTGTGTTTGCTGCTCTGTTAGCTGCTGTCGTTAGCATCTCGGGCGGCGTTGTTGGAGCCATCGCGGGGCGATCCGCGGCTGCTCAGGCATCGGCTTTGTATCTCCGCATTAGCTCGGTGTCCCCCGACTGCCAGGCGGACATTTGCGGCGAGCTCCCGGCCGCAGATGGCCCCTCCGCGGCATGTCGGCTCGGTGTCTTCGCCTGTGTTAGCTGCTCTGTTAGCTGCTGTCGTTAGCATGTCGGGCGGCGTTGTGGCCGCCGATCGCCCGCTCCTCCGGACCTGAGACGTCCACAGAGTTGACCGAGTGTTTCCAGCTAATTTATCCGTATGAGGCAACCCTGATCGGGCACACGGAGCCAGCTGACAGTAGCCTCTAGAGCTCCATTGACCGCAGTGCTGTTGTAAAATGGCGACCGGAAACGACCGGAAGTTGCGTAAATACGATAAATTTCTAATCAAAACGTAAAATTAATAATTATACTTTATTTATAAAGCCATTTAAAACAACCACAGCTGCAACAAAGTGCTATACACATGAAATTAATAACTTTTAAACACACACAAAAAAAAAAAAAAAATTTTTTTTTTTAATCATATTTTTATTAAATATGATAAAATCGTAAGTCTGAGTTGCCGTAGGTCGCAGGTGTCGTACCTCGAGGGTTTCCTGTATATATATATATATATATATATATATATATATATATATATATATATATATATATATATATATATATATATATAT
>JBBPBX010002581.1:33698-46185 GCA_038048925.1 Garcialebias charrua
CATAGTGCTCACCCCAATTTCCTATATGTGAATTTTATGAGGATGTATATAAATGAATGTCTAAGGTGTATAATAAAATTGAGTTCCAGGTGGTTCTGAACAACAGAGATGTAAAAACGTTGCAGCACACCTGAGCCTCAAATCCCTACATGTATTAATTTGAAATGAAGAGGGCGGAGGCGCGTGGTGAGGGATGGGGAGAAAATAACTGCAGGAACATTGCTCCCACAGCGAGTCAGCTCCCCCGCTGACCCTGCATACCCCCCCAGTTCGCCAACGTCCACCCAAGGATCGAGGCCAAACACCTCTCCGACCTCCAGGCTTGTTGAGCCCCAGACCAGAGAGGGACACGGCCACGAGGGCCACCACCAGCAGGACCAACAGCCCACACCCACCAGGGCCGCCAAAACCCCTGCTAACTGCAGTCAGCCCGCCGCCCAGGAGGACACGAAATCCCACATGGACGACACGGCCAAGAGCGCCCGCCCAACCGCCGTCAGAGACAGGAAGCACCGGGAGCGGGTCCCCACCATAGTAAAGGGCCCGCCCACCAGCCATGCATGATCCCAGACCATCATCAAGGACATCCACTCAATCCCCACCCCAGAAGAAATACTACACCCACCCTTCATACTAACAACTTTCAGAACACATAACACACTAGACACCCAGGCTGGGACAACCTACCCCCTCCCATGGCCACCAGTCACGCCCCCAAACACCCAACCCCCCAGCGCATGAACCCCCAACCCACCAGCGAGCCGAGGGCCCCCGGCCAGGGCCGGGTACCAGAGCGTGAGCCAGCCCATAGCCCGGCAACCCGCCCGCCAGAGCCCAAGACCCCCGACCCCCACCAGGCCCAAGCCCGGGGACGACACGCCCCCAGAATCCCAAGCTCCCGGCACCCACCCCGAAACCACCCCAGCACAGCCGGGTCACCGACCGGCGACCCATGACCGCCGCCACCGACCACCCGAGGGCCCGCATGCCGCCCCCAGCAGACATCCCCCAGAACCCCCCGATCTTCCCCAGGTCGAAGGTAGGGTCCTCCCCGCCCAAACAGCTACTATATTTTCATGTTTTTAATCGGGGCACAAAACAGTACGCCTCTTTATCACCCATGGGGGCAAAACAGCCTGCTCCAGGCAGTGTACCATGCGGTTCCTGTGCTGGGAATTCCTCTGTTTGAAGATCAGTTTGATAATTTGGGGAGAGCTGAGACAAAAGGACTTGTCTCAGCATCAACCCCAGACACATCACCAGAGACCTTCTCAAAACCACCATTCATCACCTACAAGACTTCAGGTAAATGGGTGGCCCACTGTGCAACATTAGTGATGTTTTGTACACTAAAGATGTGTTTTAATTACGGTTTTAGGTTCAAGGCTTCAGCTTTGTCCCTCAGCAGGATTCATAAACCCCATCCTGTCCCTCCTGGCCTTTGGTTCACCGGGTGGGTGGAGCACATTCTGAAGAGTGGAGGAGCTCATTTGAGGCCAGTTTCACTAACACAACCATGGTACCAGCAATGCCTGCTGGACCTGGTGCTTCTTCTCTGCCTGGGGCTTCTTGGACCTGCAGTTCTTTGGTGGACATTGTGTCGGACCAAGAATAACACAGACGAACACAAAAAAAACACAATAAACATTTCATAAATGTATTTAGAAATCATTCAGCTTCACACCTCAATTGTGATTTATTACCTGTAAAAATACAAGAACATTTCAGTTCCTCCATTTGCAAAGATTCTTGAAGTTCATCTTAAGCAAATAAATTAGTGCCAATTTAGTTTACTTTAAGGAAAATTTAGAAACTTGGAAAGTCACACTTTACTGCTTAACATTGTTTAAATGAAAACATACTGTCATGATCCACGTTCATCTAGTTTTAGGTCAATATTTATTTTGTCATGATCCACGTTCATCTAGTTTTAGTTCAATATTTATTTAGTCATGTTCCATGTTCATCTAATTGAAGTTCAATATTTAGTTTCATAGTAAAGTATTTTCTGGTCAGTCTTCTTCCTGCCTTCATATGCTGCAGCTAATCATGTGCTGCAGCTAATCAACCTAGATTTCATCCACCTGTTGCAGCCAGTATAAGTCCCAGCTTCCCTCTCAGTCTCTGCCAGATTTATGAAAAGGCTATCCTGAGTATAGTTATCCAGCATTCATGTCAAGACTTGCACTCCTCGTCTCGATTCTGGTTCTGTTTAAAGATTCCTGCCTGCTCCTCTCTTGGATACTTCTCTGCCTCAGCTCTTCTGGTTTTGACCTCGGACCTGGGACCTCGCCTCTGGATTCTGCCTTGTGTTTTTGCCCCTGAACGGTTCTATCCACCCATCGGCCTCTTGGAAACCGACCCACGCCTGTGTACCCCGACCAAGTAAGACGCCTGCTCCTCCTAACCTGTTTCTGCCTTCTGAATTATTGTGCATGACCCCGGACTGGAACTCGGATAACCCATGGACTAAAAAGTCATTCTGGATCAACCACCTCAAACAAAGAAGTAATCACGGACCAAATCTCAGACGCTCAACGTCTATCAGGAAGTCTACCCGGACCAAACAAACTCTGAGAAGGTTAGTCGACTCATTCAAAATAAAAGCCTCACCTCTGTTCACTCCAGTTGCTAACCTTCTCCTCTCCTGTTTAGAGCTCCTGCTCCCGGTGACCTGTAGAACCCGATCCAGCTCTCTACATCACAATAAACATTTTAAAACTTCTCAGTGTGTTGGCATTTCAGTGAAACTCAATCCCTCAATCATTACAGTAAATCTGGCCACAAAGAGTTTCACGCCTAACACTGAAGAAGTTTCTGGGCAATATGTAAAGCAAACTAGACAATCTTGTTTTGATAACATTTCTTCTTCACAGTCCACGTTCAGGAACAATACCCAGTCGCCCCCGTGTGGAGAACCAGGTACATCACAGTGTTCAATCATGGCTCAAAATGAACCCAAGTTAACACCTCCTGAGTTATTTAATGGTGATCCTGACCAATGCCGACCCTTCATTACACAATGTGAAATACATTTCCAGCTACAACCTTCATGTTTTTCTACTGAGAGGTCTAAGGTGGCATACATGATCTCCCTCCTCTCCAGCAAAGCCAAAAGGTGGGGAACTACCGAATGGCAACGAGACTCACCGAGCTGCTATGTGTTTCAGACCTCCAAGAACGTCTCCTTGAGGTGAGACATAACAAGGATTCAAAATCATGTTTTCAGTCTACCAAACAGTTTTCACAAGATCGAGTCCAGAGGACCCCTTCACCACCACGGGACCAGGAAGAACCCATGCAACTCGGTCGGTCAAAAATAACGCTTCAGGAACGAGAAGAACCCAGGAGGGTCTCTGTTTTTATTGTGGAGCACCAGGGCATCTAGTTTCAAGCTGTCCCAAGAAGGTAAAAATACCTTACAGAATGGATCAAGGATTCAGAACCACGGCCTCCTCTCATGAACCACGCCTACCCAGGGTCCAAGCCAACATTCAGGTGAACGGTAAAGATTTCCCTGTTAAACTATTTATTGATTCTGGTGCTGACACTGAATTTATTGATGTTCACTATGCCATGTCTCTGGGTATAAAGATGCATCCCACCACCAAGCCCCGTAGTATCCAAGCTCTGGATGGTCACACACTAAATGAGAGGAGCCTACAAACTCAAGAGGTCCATCTGTGTATTGGAGGCAACCATGTGGAAAGCGTAAGCTTTTTGACTATTACTTCTCCTAACCTCCCTGTCGTGTTGGGAGCAACCTGGCTGAGAAAACATAACCCTCACATTGACTGGAGGAATAATAATATTTTGGGCTGGTCTGACCATTGTTTAGTCAATTGTTTGAAATCTGCCAATACTATTGTCATCAATCAGCAAATAAAGGAGTCTACTCCTGATCTGTCTCTGGTACCCCATTATTATCACGACTTGGGTCTGGTATTTAGTAAAAGTAAAGCTCTTTCTCTGCCACAACATAGACCATATGACTGTGCCATTGACCTGTTACCCAGTACCACTCCACCAAGAGGTCGTTTATTTTCTTTGTCTAAACCAGAAAATGAGGCTATGCACACTTACATTTCTGAGTCACTCAAAGCAGGCATTATTCGCCCTTCATCCTCTCCAGCTGGTGCAGGTTTCTTTTTTGTTGAAAAGAAAGATGGTACCTTACACCCATGCATCGATTATAGAGGTATAACCTTTTAGCCACACAGTCCTAATTCCCCTAAGTAGATGTGCTTCAAGAGTTTGTGCCATCACATCATACTTTAAAATATATCTCACTAAATCTTATTATGTCCTTGCAACCTTTGCACAAAAGGAAATGCACTTGTAAAATCCAACGGTAAAATTATTTTGTGATGCATTGCAGCCACCTTCTCTTCTCCTCTTCCTCTTCACCACAGATGCTTTTACTTTGAGAGTCATCTTGAGCAGGGCAACAGTGAACAGGCCTAACGCACAGTTTCTATACTGTAGCTTCTGATGAATTAGGCTTCAGCTGAAGAAATCCCTAAAGGAACCAAAAGACAAGACCTGACTGCACTGCTGTAAAAGACAAGTGAAGGAAAGAAAAAACATCACATAAATCACATAGACCTTTGACTGAATCTCTTCTGGCCACAGGTTTTGAAAAATTTAGCAGGCAGCTGTGTGTGCAGTGAAGATTAGCTTGAAAACGCATAATTGCAGGCTCCGCTTGCTCTTTTGTAAGCAAATATGTGCGGATAGATTGACAATGCATTGTAAAACTGTTTAGAATTAATGATGTCAGATAAAAAATTCACCGCAGAAAAACATCAGGTTTTTACATTTTAAAACCATTAAAGACCGTGTAAAGTGAATTTCAACATTTTCTTCAATAAACATTATAAATGTCGTAATTGTAATCTTGTAAATGAGTAAAAAGTCTCAAAATTGTAGCTCAATTAATTTTGGAGTTATAGATCAAACTGTGTATAAACACATTTCTCTTTCAGGATTTTTTAGGCGTGGTTTAAATGTGACCGCGTTTCGTCACGCGGTCACAAGCCCCACCCCCTGCAGCTCCAGCCGTTATAAATGCGTTCTTCGGTGGAGCCGTTCACTCGCTACCGACCGTCTCCCTCCAGTACTGGCGTGCTGCTGGAGCGACCACATGCCACCTGCACCTCCGCGCACCTCCGCCCCCCCCGCGCGCGCGCGCGCGCGTGTGTGTGGCGATCAGACCCCGCATGCATGTGACCGGGTCGCGCGCGCGCGTGTGTGTGTGTGTGTGTGTGTGTGTGTGTGTGTGTGTGTGTGTGTGGCGATCAGACCCCGCATGCGATGTGACCGGTTCGGACCGCGAGTCCGCTCATCTTCTAAAATAGCGCTGATTATAACAGCGGAGTTATGTGTCCTCAACTTTAAAAACATAACCAGAGTTGTTAGTGCACTAAAAACAGCGTAACTCTTGGAAAAAGGAGCTGCTGGAAGCCAGAACTCAGATAAAAACAGAGCAGGTGATCTCTGCTTCCCCCGTATGCCTCCCCACACAGCTCAGCTCTGAAGGGGGCTGGACATGGCGCAGTACAGCGCTGAAATCACGCCCACGTGCGACACGCCCCCAGCGTTCTAGAGCAAGGCAAAATCAAGTTTTTTCATGATTTTTGAGACTTAATTTTATAAGGAAATCAATGTTTTTAATCAGTCAGATTTATATGGGTGATTAATAACACACATTTATGCCGTGTGACAAAATAAAAACACAAATTTAATTTCACTTTACACGGTCTTTAAAACAAAGAAATCAAATAAAGATGATGTGAAAAGCAATTCATTTGTTGACAATGGACATAACCATATGTTTTCTTTTGTAAAAAATTATTATTATTATTTTTGCAGGCATTTAAATGATATAACGATCAAAAATAAATATCCATTGCCACTAATGACTTCTGCTTTCGACATCATTCAAGGGGCCAAAATATTCACCAAACTGGACTTGCGTAATGCCTATCACCTGGTCAGGATCCGAGAAGGGGATGAATGGAAGACAGCATTCAATACCCCCTCTGGACACTACGAGTATTTGGTAATGCCCTTCGGCCTGACTAATGCACCTGCTGTTTTCCAAGCTTTAGTTAATGATGTTTTGAGAGACTTTATCAATGTTTCAGTTTTTGTCTATTTGGACGACATCCTCATATTCTCTAAGGATCTTGAGTCCCATGTACGTCATGTTCACAGTGTTCTTCTGAGACTGCTTCAAAATAACCTTTTTGTTAAAGCAGAAAAATGTGAGTTTCATACTACCAGTACAACTTTCCTTGGATTCAATATCACACCCGACCAGATCTCAATGGACCCATCTAAAGTTTCTGCAGTTCTCGATTGGCCCGCTCCACAAACCCGCAAATAGCTTCAACGTTTCTTAGGTTTTGCTAACTCCACAAACCCGCAAATAGCTTCAACGTTTCTTAGTTTTTGCTAACTTTTACAGGAAGTTTATCAAGAATTACAGTTCAGTTGCCTCACCGTTGCATGCTCTCACCTCAGTTAACAATACCTTTGTCTGGAACGAACCTGCTAACCAAGCATTTCTGAAACTAAAATCCCTCTTTACCTCAGCACCCATTCTTCGCTTCCCAGATACTGAGAGACAGTTTATCGTGGAGGTCGACGCATCGGATAAAGGCATTGGAGCTGTTCTCAGTCAGCGTTTCCAGGACAACAAGGTACACCCTTGTGCATATTTTTCTAAATCCCTTTCTCCGGCAGAACGTAATTATGATGTGGGGAACCGTGAGCTGCTAGCTGTCAAAATGGCCTTGGAAGAATGGCGCCATTGGTTGGAGGGGGCCAACCATCCCTTCATTGTCCTGACAGACCATAAGAACCTGGAGTACCTGAAAACAGCTAAACGTCTCAACCCTCGTCAAGCCAGGTGGGCTTTGTTTTTTGGTCGGTTCAATTTCTCCCTCTCTTACAGACCCGGGACAAAGAATGGTAAACCCGATGCCCTATCTCGAATCTTCGAGAAAGAGCACACCAGTGGTCCCGGGAGTTCATCCTACCCAATCAGGTTCGTTGTAACATCACACAGGTTGAGAGGGAGGTCAGAGAGGTCCACCAGAACTTTCCACCCCCCACTGAATGTCACAAGGACCGACTCTTCGTACCCCAGCATCTTGTACCCAAGGTACTTTCACTCTGTCACTCCTCTCGTCTCTACTGTCACCCAGGAGTTGGTAAAACTTTACGGCTGGTCAAGTCACAGTTCTGGTGGGGTTCCTTACAAAGGGTCGGTAGAGACTTTGTTGGGTCTTGTACCCAATGCTCTCTGGCCAAACCCTCTCACCGACCACCAGCGGGTCTCTTACGGCCGCTCCCCATCCCTTCAAGACCATGGTCTCACATCGGCATGGATTTTGTCACTGGACTACCTCAGTCTGGGGGTAAGTCTGTAATTTTAACTATTGTTGACAGATTCTCTAAAATGGTTCATCTAGTAGCCTTGGACAAGCTACCTTCCGCCAAGGAACTCAGCGAAATTATGACTCAGGAAGTTTTTAGACTCCATGGACTGCCTAAGGATATCGTCTCTGACCGAGGACCACAATTTATATCCAAGTTTTGGTCTGAATTTTGCAAATCATTGGACATTGAACTGAGTCTTTCTTCAGGATACCACCCCCAGACTGATGGCCAGGCGGAGCGTGCCAATCAGGAGATGGAGACCCGATTGAGAATCCTGTGTGGCGACGACAGCACCAAGTGGGCCAAGAACCTGCCTATTGTGGAGCATGCAATGAACTCCCTGCCATCTTCTGCCACTGGTTTGTCCCCTTTCTACGTGGTATATGGATATCAACCTCCTGTATTCGCCTCTGAGGACCGAGAAGCCACCGTTCCTTCTGCACATCTGGCAGCCATGCGTTGTCGCAGAGCCTGGGTTAAAGCCCGGGCCCAGCTTCTCAGGGCCTCCTCCTTGTATATTAAGTCTGCCAATAGGCGGAGGATCCCTGCTCCCAGCTACGAAGAGGGTCAGGAAGTATGGCTGTCGACTAAAGACCTCCCCCTTCGGACTGACTGCAAGAAACTTGCCCCTCGTTTTGTCGGCCCTTTCCCTATCTCGAAGGTCATCAACCCAGTGGCTGTCAGGTTGAAGCTCCCCAACTCGATGAGGATCCACCCTACATTTCATGTGTCCCGGGTCAAGCCTGTCCTGCAATCCAAGTTTGTGCCCTCTTCCAGGCCCCCTCCGCCCCCTCGACTCATCGATGGCGGCCCCGCCTACACGGTTCGTCGCATCATGCGTTCTCGACGCTGGGGCAGGGGCTTGCAGTACCTTATTGATTGGGAGGGGTATGGCCCTGAGGAACGCTCCTGGGTCCCCGCTCGTCATGTCCTTGATAAGGCCCTCATTGCTAAGTTCCACGCTGACCACCCATCCCAGCCTGGTGGTCCGTCAGGAGCCGGCCCTTAGGGGTGGGGTACTGTCATAATCCACGTTCATCTAGTTTTAGTTCAATATTTATTTTGTCATGATCCACGTTCATCTAGTTTTAGTTCAATATTTATTTTGTCATGTTCCATGTTCATCTAGTTGTAGTTCAATATTTCATTTCATTCATTTCATTTATTTATTTATTTAAGTTAGGACAATGCATATTAATCAACATAACAGCAGTTAGCATCAATGTAAATATGCCGGAGTTAGCACAATAGCTAATTTGCATCCGTTGTCCTAAGGCAGGTAAGAATAAGAAACGTCCCATAAAACAAAAGAGCGGAGAAAAATACAAACATCACCTATAGCACATAACACAACATAAAATTACAATAAAAATATGATGCCATAAGAATAGACAAAGTAATCTACACATGAGTGCACTTCTGATTAGTTTTCAGCCAAAGTTTCAGAGATTTTTTAAAGCTGGAGTAGGTGCCACAGTTCCTGATGAGGTCTAGTTTCATAGTAAAGTATTTTCTGATCAGTCTTCTTCCTGCCTTCATGTGCTACAGCTAATCATGTGCTGCAGCTAATCAACCTAGATTTCATCCACCTGTTGCAGCCAGTATATAAGTCCCAGCTTCACTCTCAGTCTCTGCCAGATTTATGAAAAGGTTATCCTGAGTAGTTATCCAGCATTCATGTCAAGTCTTGCCCTCCTCGTCTCGATTCTGGTTCTGTTTCATGGTTTAAAGATTCCTGCCTGCTCCCTTCTTGGAGACTTCTCTGCCTCAGCTCTTCTGGTTTTGACCTCGGACCCCGCCTCTGGATTCTGCCTTGTGTTTTTGCCCCTGAACGGTTCTATCCACCCATCGGCCTCTTGGAAACCGACCCACGCCTGTGTACCCCGACCAAGTAAGACGCCTGCTCCTCCTAACCTGTTTCTGCCTTCTGAATTATTGTGCATGACCCCGGACTGGAACTCGGATAACCCATGGACTAAAAAGTCATTCTGGATCAACCACCTCAAACAAAGAAGTAATCACGGACCAAATCTCAGACGCTCAACGTCTATCAGGAAGTCTACCCGGACCAAACAAACTCTGAGAAGGTTAGTCGACTCATTCAAAATAAAAGCCTCACCTCTGTTCACTCCAGTTGCTAACCTTCTCCTCTCCTGTTTAGAGCTCCTGCTCCCGGTGACCTGTAGAACCCGATCCAGCTCTCTACATCACAATAAACCTTTTAAAACTTCTCAGTGTGTTGGCATTTCAGTGAAACTCAATCCCTCAATCATTACACATACTTTGAGTTTGTTGTTTGCATTCTAATTCCACGCCCGCAGTGCTAAGTGTCCTCCCCCTCTCCCCTCAATCAATTCTGACATCTCTTTTGTTTGCAGCGTCATCATCATATCCAGCACCTCTCGCCTTGACCTGACCGCACTGCACGCAGGGACTGCAAACGGATTGCACACAAATGTGCTTGACATATGTGTTATAAAACACAAGTTTTGCTTTTGTGTGCTTTAGCAGTTCTTAATAGATTAGCTGAATGATTAGCTCTTAATTTTTCTATGCAGATTTTGTTTTATTTTAGCAAACAAGCAGTTTTAACAGTGGCACCCCACATCCAAAATCTCTTTTGGATTTGTGCAAAAAGTGAATACAGTAGTGCAGTGTTCTGGTCTATTACCGGTAGCTCTCAACCACCAGCACCATGCACCTGCATGTCTCAACTTTGACCCAACACCCTCCTTTGCTGGTTTTATCTCAGTCTCATTCCCCTTCTTGAACAAAACAAAAGCACTCAACTGTTCACAGTCCGTGCTCTGGTCATGGTTAGAAACAGACTGGACCTTGGAGGACCCCATCCCCTCTCTGTTCCAATCCTCACATCTGTGTTGTGGGATAGCTGCTGAGAAAATGTAGAGTAGCAGGGAAATAATGACCAATTAGGACAGCCTGTTCCCTGTCCATTCAGCTGTCCGATCAGTCATTCCTGTCCTGCATTTCATTTGTCAGTTTGTCTGGCAGTTGGTGGTGCCAGTGAGTCTTCCTCTGTCTTGCACGCATTCCAAAACGGGCAGGGCAACGCACTGAAAGTATAACAGGACAGAACCAGAAGGGGCAAAAAAAAAAGACTGGAAAATAACAAACTTATGAAAAAGCGAAACAAACCAAAGCTACCGGTAAGCAGATCACCATCAAAGCACCAAGCTGAAAAGAAGCATCAGCAATAGGGGTGCAGGAAAAAAAAAAATCGATTTTTGAAAGACGCTAGATTCTTAGTCCTGGCGATTCAGGATAGATTCTAAAAGCCCTAAAATCGATTTTTATTTTAAATTTTATTTATTTATTTTTTACATTTTACATTAAAACACAAAAGATAAAGAAAATAAAACCATATCTCATAGTATATGAAAGAATACATAAAATGAAAGGTGGCAGAAAGAAGAAGAAATCTTATTTTATCTGCCCCTTTTTTCAAAAACAAAACAAGTTCAAACAATCAATTCAAACAATAATCTTCTATAAGTAACAGAGCAAAAAGCTAACCCAATACTGGTTATTTAAGTTTCAGAATTTAATACATTCCTGTATTATTTGTTCCTATTTTTGGTATAAATATCAAACGATGCAAAAAAATTTGATACAATAAGGAACCTAAAATTATTGTTTTAAACAAATGTTCCATTTGTTTACATCGTTGTTTATTCTTTTCAGCTTGTCAGTTACAAAACTGAAACTAAATTTATGACCATTTTAATAGAAAAATCTTTTCTGAATCGAAAAATCGATTTTGAATCGAATCGTGACACCAAAAATCTGAATCGAATCGATTCTCCAGACACAGAGATTTGCACCCCTAATCAGCAAAGTGAATCTAACAACAGAGGAGTCCTCGAAAAGGATGAAACTCACATTTTAGTCTAATTTAAACTGAAAATTGTGTTTGATGTTTTATTTACAGTCGTGGAAAAAACAAGGCAGTGTTTCAACAACACTTCTGTGTTTTTTTTACTGTTGTGAACAGTGCGATAAACATATTGCAACAATAACACGATAATTAATAAGTCTGACTGGAGTCTTCCTCAGTTGGTGCAGGTTATTCACTGGATTATTAACACTCACACCTCGGGTAAACTAAATCAGCACTTTAACTTCTCAATGATGACCAATAAAAAATAAAAACTGGGCCATGAGGAGACAGAGACGTCATGCAAACTCCACACAAGATCCCCAACTTTGAACATTTCAGTCCAGTAAAGTCGGAGATATTTTTACCAGCTGTACATACCTTTAAGTGAACCGTACGGCACTGAAATGTTTTTTTCTGACAGTAAAAGGAAGATTGTGGAACAAGATATGAATATAATGTAGAGTGGCTTATCCTGTGGTCTGTTTGTTGGTTATAGCCCCATCTACTGACATGAAGACAGAGTTGACCACCACACTGAGTCAATGGCCCTCATGCACGAAAATGTTCGTATTTTTATCCTAAATTTCTCCTACTTTTGTTCGTACGAAGCGTTCGTACAAACATGCCACGTCAGATCCAACAAAGTCTTCTATCGTCAGGAAATGTGTGTATATGAGCTGTGTAAATAATGATGAATCCCACCTGTTCTATTCACCTGCTCGTGCACGCGAGAGGTTATTTACATAATTCCCACCCCTCAAAACACCATATAAGGATATAGTTTCCTGCCACCGCGAGCAGGAAGTGTCCATTCATTCCGGCTTTTATGCGTCAGAAAACACACAAACGCGTTTGGCGAATTAAAATTGACTCGCCTTTGATCATAGTGTCAGCCCCGGATCTGAGCGCAGACCCACACAGAATACAGATGACATCAGTGAGCGCCCACAGTCAACAGGCAGTTTATATTAAAAATGACATGAAACAACTGTATAAGCTGGTTTCGCTTTTTTCTCCCCTGTCTCTGCAGCGGCGCTGTGTGTGTGTGCCGACAGTGGCACGGGGTGGCACGACAGTGGCGCGGGGTGGGGGGGCCGTGCCGACAGTGGCGCGTTGCGTGGCACACGGTGGTCGACATGAGTG
>JBBPBX010002581.1:46252-89449 GCA_038048925.1 Garcialebias charrua
GGGGCGCGTTGCGTGGCACACGGTGGTCGACATGAGTGGCGCGGGGGGCGCGTTGCGTGGCACACGGTGGTCGAAATGAGTGGCGGGGGGGCGTGCGGGGGGGCGCGTTGCGTGGCACACGGTGGTCGACATGAGTGGCGCGGGGGGCCACGCGCGGGTGGCGCAAGGTGGTGGACGTGGGGGGGGGTGTTGAAGCCGCTTTAATTAAACCAATATGTGTGGTTGCATTTAATTGTTTTTAAACTCAAAATATTTTCTAAATAACGAAATATAAAGTTATTAGTGGAGAAAAGGCCGTCTGGATAACAGCAGACCGACTCCTCGTAAAATATACGACAGGTCGGGACCACACGTAAATTTTGTTCGTATCTGAAAAAAATCCTAGGATACGAAAACATTGTTGAATGCCACAAATGATCCTAAATCACTCGTACGCACAGTTTGAGAACAAATCTGTGCATACGAACGGTTCGTGCATAAAGGCAAGTGTTTCCTAATACACTGAGGTCATTATAGTTATAATGAGTGCTATTGTTATTTACATAAATACTAATAAAATACATGTTTTAGTTTGTTTTAATAACTACTAGTCTTTGCTGCAGAGAGCAATTTCACAAAATTTACTTTTAGAAAATCACAAAAACCATTAGCTACAATAAAATGACCTCGTCTAAAAGTTTGATAACTGTAATTAAAAATGGATTCATTTAGCACCTTCCATATAAAATACACCACATAATGTTTTACACAAATATAACTGTAAATGTTTTGCATACCTAACTTCTCAATAAAATACGAAATAATAGTGAGGTTACTCTTTTTGAAAACCCTATTTTTTCCTTTTAAAATCTAAAATTAACCAAGAATGCGCAGATCTAGAGTTTGGTGGGTGTGCTCGTTTCTTTCACCGGCACACAACCCGGCAAGGGAGGCGTTTATTTCTTAAATGAAAGTGTCTGTGAAAGGATGTGACCTTCTAAAGCAGCTATTTATTTTAGAACTTTTATACTTTTCATAGAGCTAAATTCTATTTAAATAAAATTACCCATAGAAATACATTGAGCTGTCTTCAATTATTTTAAAATCACCTCTTTGAATTCTACTTTTGTCGATTTTTGCTACATTTAGCATTCTGATACATTTAGCTTTTAGCTATTGTTTTGTTACTTTACGTTTTAGCTACCGTTTGCTATATAAAATTTTAAGCTGTTGTTCTGTTATTGTGTTTAGCTTTCAGCTAGCCTACTGTACCAGTAGGCTAATTTTATTTTTTAGCTAATGTTATGCCAATGTAGGCTTTTTAGCTACAGTTTGTTACTTTTAGCTTTTTAGCTATATTATATAAATTGATTTTATTGAACAGACTGATGATTTAACTAATTATTGTTGGAATACGTCTTGATTACGGTGTACTTGCATCTCCTCCTACGGGAGTGCAGCTATACAGCGTGCACTCTCGGGACATTATTACATGCAGTGTCCACTCAGTGCAGACTGAACTTTCAAAAGGGCCTTCTCCTACTCCGCTCTTTTTTCCCAGAATATCTTGCAAAAAATCTGAAGCTCTCGACCTTAACCTCTCTAAGTGGCTTCAAACATCTGCTGTTCCTGGCAAAAACCAACGTGAACATGTTCCTGTTTTTAGTTTTCTACATCGCCTTATAATGTAGCTGTTTTGGTACATTTTTAACATCATTTTATTTAATTTATTATTCTCAGTTTATATGCTTTCTTTTATTATCGTCTTCTGTTGTCTTCGTTGTCTACTCATCACTCTTTGTTAAAATCAGGTCTCTTGTAAATGAGTCCCCAAGACTCAATGGGATTAACCTGTATAAATGAATGATTTTTGGGTGTTATCATTGATGACAAACTGACATGGAAACATCGTATAAATTCTGTAAGAATAAAAATAGCTAAATCTATTGCAGTACTGTACAATGTCAGAGACTTATTAAATGATAATGCTCTGTATTTGTTGTATAACACAATCATTGTTCCACACTTAATCTATTGTATTGATGTTTGGGGGAAGGCGTGTAAAACAATCACAAAGCCTATTTTTGTATTACAGAAAAGAGCTGTAAGAATTATCACTAGAAAACATTACTGTCATCCATCTAGTACATTATTTTATCAACTGAAGTTATTGAAGTTCCATGATTTGGTAGATTATAATATTTTATCAGTTATGTATAGGGCTCAGAATAACGCATTACCTTTAAATATCCAAATACATTTTGTTAAAAGACAAAATTGTTATAATCTTAAGGGGACATACTGTAGACATATTTGTAAAACCAAAATTCAGAACTAGTTTGAAGGGATGGTCTACCTCAATCCAGGGAATTGGATTATGGAATGGTTTGGAGAATGAAGTTAAAAAATGCCAAGTCAATGTTTACATTTAAGAAAATGATCAAAACTCAAGGGGCCGAGATGGTGTATGCAGGGCAGCCGGCTCAAGACCGGGTTCGATCACCAGTCACTGCACCTCGTTGTGTCCCTGGGCAAGACACTTAACCCCGAGTTGCTCCTGGAAGGACAGGCAGCGCCTTGCAAGGCAGTCTACCGCTACCGGTGTATGAATGTGTGTATGAATGGGTGGATGGCTGGTACTGTGAAGCGCTTTGGGGCCCCTCGGTGGCTGGAAAACGCTATATAAGTAAGCTCCATTTAAATTGTTAAATATATATATATGAAGTTGCATAATATGTATTGTATTAATTAGAAAAATTAGAAAGAGTTATTCATCTTGTTCTGTTACTGGAAGATTATTATTGTTTGAATGTTTGTAAAAGAGGCAGATATAATAAGATTTTTTCTTCTTTCTGCTACCTTTCATTTTATATTTTGTATGTTATCATTCGTGGGATTTTTCTTTATTGTGTTTTTTTATTTTTATGAACAAATAAATAAAAAATAAATACATTTAAACATGGTTTTGTTGCTAAACTCCACCTTGTGCGCCACTACGTACGCCGGAGTAGAAATGATGCGGCTCGTCCTCGCGGTTGTCCACCGTGCTGCTTCGGGATTGGTCGATGCTGACGAGAGCGCGTGCACTCCGTGCAGACGTCATTGTTTATGTCTCCCTCTGTCTGTCCGTGTAGGTAGCCGCTCCAAGGTCTCTGCAATGTGATCTCCTGACATTTTGTTTTGCTCTTGTGCTCCTCTGAAGCCGGTTGTCTTGATTCCATCATGCACGCGCCTCAGACGTGGGGCGCCACTAGCGCGTGAAAGACGGAAGACAACGAGGAAATGATGGCAGGAGCCTTCGGGTTCAAAGGCTGCCAGAAAATCCGCGGTGCGCAAATGAGAGGTCTGCTGGAGGCCAAGGACTTCTTCCTGTTCGACTGCGACGGGGTCATCTGGCACGGAGAGAACGCCATCACGGGCGCGGCCACGGTGGTGAATTCTCTGATCCGCCGCGGGAAAAACGTCGTGTTCGTCACCAACAACTGCACGAGGCCGCGGGAGAACTACGTGCACAAGTTCTCGCGGCTGGGCTTCACCGACGTCATGCTGGAGCAGATCTTCAGCTCGTCCTACTGCTCGGCCCTGTACCTGCGGGACGTGGTCAAGGTGCACGGCCAGGTGTTCGTGGTGGGCTGCGAGGGTCTCCGCAGGGAGCTGCTGGAGGCGGGCGTCCCGTGCGTGGAGGAGGCGGACGACGAGCCACCGGACGCCACCATCTACAACTGCGCGCTGGCGCAGGGCGTGAAGGCGGTGCTGGTGGGGCACGACGACAAACTGACTTTCCTCAAACTGGCCAAAGCCTCGTGCTACCTGAGGGACCCCGAGTGTCTGTTCCTGGCCACCGACAACGACCCCTGGCACCCGCTGTCAGGGGGGCGCATCCTCCCAGGTGATGCTCACAGATCATCCAGTAGATCCATCCAGGTGATGCTCACAGATCATAGATCCAGGTGATGCTCACAGATCATAGATCCAGGTGATGCTCACAGATCATAGATCCAGGTGATGCTCACAGATCATAGATCCAGGTGATGCTCACAGATCATCCAGTAGATCCAGGTGATGCTCACAGATCATCCAGTAGATCCAGGTGATGCTCACAGATCATAGATCCAGGTGATGCTCACAGATCATCCAGTAGATCCAGGTGATGCTCACAGATCATAGATCCAGGTGATGCTCACAGATCATAGATCCAGGTGATGCTCACAGATCTAGATCCAGGTGATGCTCACAGATCATAGATCCAGGTGATGCTCACAGATCATCCAGTAGATCCAGGTGATGCTCACAGATCATCCAGTAGATCCAGGTGATGCTCACAGATCATCCAGTAGATCCAGGTGATGCTCACAGATCATCCAGTAGATCCAGGTGCTGCTCACAGATCATCCAGTAGATCCAGGTGCTGCTCACAGATCATCCAGTAGATCCAGGTGATGCTCACAGATCATCCAGTAGATCCAGGTGCTGCTCACAGATCATCCAGTAGATCCAGGTGATGCTCACAGATCATCCAGTAGATCCAGGTGATGCTCACAGATCATCCAGGTGATGCTCACAGATCATCCAGTAGATCCAGGTGATGCTCACATCATCCAGTAGATCCAGGTGCTGCTCACAGATCATCCAGTAGATCCAGGTGATGCTCACAGATCATCCAGTAGATCCAGGTGCTGCATGGTTCTGGTCTAACCAGCTGCATCCAGAGGACAACACGACTGAGCTCTGTGTTCCGGGTTTAAAAAAAATTAATGCAGGTTTTGTCTGATGCAGGGGCGGACATAGAGTTTTGAAGGGTGGCCAAAGGTGGGAGCTCACGCCCGCAAATTTGTTGTTGCAGGAGTTCATGTTTACATGTTAATATTTATGCATTACACAAATTTTATAAAACAAAATTTAAAGGTGGTGTCACACGATGTTGGAACATAGACATCTTTAGAAAGAGGAGCTACTCAGCTTTGATTGTTTGTACACAGATGCTTCGAATAATTAATGTATAAAAGTATTTTTAAATAAAATTGTTTTAATGACGTACACTCTGCAGTGCGTCGCAGTCAAACGCCGACGCATTTTAATGACGCAATGGCTTGAACGCACCTTGTAAACATGCGCGTAGCCGGTGGGGTTCGAACGAACCACCCACTTTGCCTATTATGTCCCGCCTAGGGATTTTATGAGGGGCGGTTTGTTTAAAGTAAAAGTTGACCTGGAAAAACCAACACGCCTCGGTGGTTCACTGGAAACGCGTTGGGTTGCCGCTCCAAACCTTTTCTCAACTCGGGTTCGATCCTCACTTGGTTTAACTTATTTTACGTTTGTCTTTTATTGGATTTTTAAAAAAAAAGGAGTTAATATGCCTGTGGTTAACACAAATTCTTTTTTTTTTATCCAATAAAAGACAAACGTAAAATAAGTTCAACCAAGTGAGGTTCGAACCCGAGTCGAGAAAAGGTCTGAAGCGGCAACCCGACGCGTTTCCAGTGAACCACCGAGGCGTGTTGGTTTTTCCAGGTCAACTTTTCCTTTAAACGAACCGCCCCTCATAAAATCCTGGCTACGCCCATGTAAATAACAATGGCAGTGAATATATAAACCGAGGAATTAAGCAATTTAAGTGAAGATTTGAGCAATTTGTCTTCAATTTGGGAAGCCGAAGTTAGTTCGAGTGATGAACAAGAATTAGCTGGTTCCACTGTAGGACTGCAGCCGTATTTATTTGAGTCTTACCGTGCAGGGTGCGAGGGGGAGTCCGACATCAGATGAGCAAGTTTCCGAGGGTGAAGGGCTGGAACCCGATCGTAGTTGTCTACAGAGCTTGCGATGTTAGAACACCCAAATGCGACACAACGTACCGGCATTTTTCAAGTTATACAAAAGAAAATACCGTATTCGTCGGATTATAACACGCTCCCCTGTATATAACACGCTTTGTCCAATTATTGCCAATAAATTGGAAAAATCCATAAATAACACGCTTCGGCGTATAACGCGCATCTATTATGCGTCACCGCGACGCGTCCACAGAAGCGAGCGAGCACCGAAGGACTTCACAAGAAAGCACGGTAAAAACAATTATTTCTTTGCGAGAAAAAATATATTTCTTAGCTGACATTATAGCACAAGGGTTCCTGAGCTTAACGGTTCCTTAATCAATTCACGAAATGGTCTAATCTGCTAGATTTAAATGGTTTTGGTTTGACTTCTTCAAAAACACGTCTCGTGCGCTACTAAAATAAATTATAAATAAATCGAATTTGATCTCAAATGTCTTATACAGGTCACAGCTTGTAAATTAAACCCATATAATTACACTCTAAGCCTAAAAAATATGAGTTGTTTAAGAGCTGTTTATCTAAACAGTAGGTATCTGTTCACGTTAGCTAAGTGCTAACAGCTAAAAGAGCGATTTTTTTTATAGCTCTAAATATCTTCTGCAGCTAACAGTGAGTAAATGACCACCAAATAATTACGCTCTGCAAGTCTCAAGAAAATCCGCGATGTGGTTTATGAGTTATCCTGCTAAAAAATACAGCTAACCTCACAGCTAACAGCAGCTACATCCAGAGCAGGAGGCGGGCAGCGACAGAGTCAGTCCGACCAGAGGAGGCTTTTTTCGGACACATGAGCTAGAAACGGTCTGGAAGTGGGCCCCCTAGCGGACAAAAGTGGTACTGCACCATTTTTTTGCCCAAAATGAAAAACTGCAATGTCAGAGCCAAAAATGGGTCTAAAAATATGGGAAAAAATCCATAAATAACACGCTTCGGCATATAACACGCAGGACATTCAAATGAGCAAAAAAACTGTGTGTTATACTCCGACAAATACGGTAGTCGATCTTGAAGACAATGACACTGCATGCTAATTGCAGACTGAAGCTCTTGTCTCTACGTCACATGACGTTGCATGCGTAAGTACCCGGATGTCCCGTGACGAAACACGGCGCCAATTTTAAAATCACTTTTGAAACAAAATTTCATTGATTTATCATTTTGCTTGTAAAAACGAACATAGTTGAATGATACAACATATACAGTATGTTGTGCAACTTTATGCATACCGGTAGTTCCAAAATCATGTCACACCACCTTTAACACACACACACACACGAATGCTGAATTAAAATTTGAACCCAATTTTAGAACTTTAAATCTTTTTCTACAACAAATAAACAAGACTGCCTTTCTTTTGACTTACTTCTTTAATAATGGTTTTAAACATGTAGGAAAATCTGATGATTCTAGATAAAGGTTGACTGATATTTTATTAGAAATCAGGCAGCCATGGCCAACACCAAATTTTAAGATGGATCGTTTGTTTCTGGCCAATAGTATTTTCTTTTTAACCAAAACACAACTTTAGTTTTGTTTAAATAGGCAATTATCAGCCAGTCAATAAGTTTACTTGAGTTCAGTTTGTGATCTAACGTCAGACACCACAGGGAGCCAAGAAGCCGAGGCAGTGATCGACAACAAATCACATGTTTTGTTAATTTTCTTCCAAACTAGCAAAGATTAGATCAAATGCAGGAGCTTTAAAAGCTTTGGCTGTTGGGCGTCTTGTTCTAAAACATGATCAGGGCAGCTCGTGCTCAGGTGGGCAACAAAGCCGAGAGCATCATCCTGCAGTTACTGTCACTAAGCAAGTTTGTTTTCTGGTTTAAATTCTAGTTTTATTTAAATGTGAACCCACTGGTGGGCCACCAGTTTAATAGCTCTGGTTTAGATGGTACGAGGTCAACTGTATGCGCATTTTGTTCGGGTTTCTGTGACCTAACCCCACTTTATTTTTGACCCTCCGTAGGTTCGGGGTCCCTGACCGCAGCTCTCGAGGTGGCCTCGGCTCGCAAAGCCACCGTGATCGGTAAGCCGAGCCGCTTCATGTTCGAGTGCATCTCCAGCCAGTTCAGCGGTGTGGATCCCTCCCAGTGCCTGATGGTCGGGGACCGCCTGGAGACTGATATGCTGTTCGGGTCAAACTGCGGCCTGGACACCATGCTCACTCTCACAGGCGTGTCTCAGCTCGAAGAGGCCCACGAGTACAGAAACAGTGACCTGACCACCAACCGCAGCTTTGTGCCCGACTACGTGGTGGACACCATCGCCGATTTCCTCCCCGCTTTCGAGGAACTGGAAGAACAGAACGATTGACGTGTCGTTTCGCTGCCACCGCGGGGCACAGATCGCTCCGGCTGCATTTCAAGAGCGACATTAAAAAAGTCTGGCATCTGCACAAAACGTTCCAACTGATGATTAAAAGCAAATGAATAAGATGCTCTTTATATTCTTGAGCAAGAATATGTAGGACAGGAAAAACTACCGTATTTTTCAGACTATAAGGCGCACCGGATTATAAGGCTCGCTGTCAATTTTTGAGATTGAAGGATTTTAAGTGCGCCTTATAGTCCAACAAATACGGTAAAGTCATCAGTGCATTTCTGTGTTTCTCCCAGTGTTGTAATAATTTGTGACTTGACAGTTTCTTCTCGTTTACGGAATATATGTCATGAAGTCCATGCTTAGTATTTGACATTAGGTCTTTGAACATTTGAAATATTTTTGTAAAGCCATGTGTTTAGAAGCTGGTAATTATTTTTATTTTTTTTGTGCCCAAAAAGGCTTACGGTAAATATGCAGAAATAATTGTTTCAATGTTTGCCTGGCACCATTAGGTAAAAAAAAAAAAAAAGTGCAGCAGTGAGCAGCTTTTCACAGCTTTGATTAAAAACAAAGCAGACAATCTGCTAGAGAGGTGAAGTGTTATTTCACCTTTGACCTCTGTTACGTCTGTACAACTTGTGCCAATATTCATCCAAGTAATTTAAAAAAATCTCTGAAGTTTATATTTAGAAAACTGTTAATGGTGGCCAGTGTTACTGCACTGCTGTGAAGTTGTGATGTTGTGAATGTTTTATCTTAAAAGGCATGCCAGCATTGGTATCAACAATAAATACCTGCAAAGTCAACAACATATTGATCGTTTGTTTATGTACGCTGCTTGTTTAAGATAAGTGCTCTGTGTTCCCATCAAACGTAAAGAATGCAACAAACAAAATGCAAAGATTGTTTAAATATTTTCTATTCAATGGTTCACGTGATCAAAACAATGAAAAGAACTGATTTAAATCTGTATCAACCATTTATTTTAAAACTGATGGCATTTCATGTGTAGCTAAAACAACCAAAATAATAATTAAAGGGGACCACACATTCAAAATTCACTTTTTAATGTTTTTTTACTCAACTTTGGGTATTTACTTCATAAAAAAACAGTCCAAAGGCCAAAAAAATGCACCCAGTGGTTTATTTACTCTAAGTAGATTTATTTTACTGTGATAAAAACGGCTCGTTTTTGAAATAAACTGGAAGTCAATCGCGCTTGTGACGTCACAGGCGCGAGGACAACCCACCCCAACATGAGTCCAGCCCCTCACCTAGCAACCCCTGGTTAGGCTCAACCCACTTCTGTATTAAACACATGACTGTTGTTTTTCATGATTTCATCTCATCTTTTGTTTATATGTTATTAATTTCATGTGTACAGCACTTTGTTGCAGCTGTGGTTTTTTAAATGGCTTTATAAATAAAGTATAATTGTTATTTTTATGTTTTAGTTCAATTTTTAGTGTATTTGCGATCGCTCCAAACGCGCAGCCGGCAAAAATTAAACGAGCAGACCCCCGACGTAGGGACCGGCGTCAACGAGCCCCTCTTCTGGCGCGATGGAGCGGAGCTTCAACTGTGCAGCCTCGCAGCAGCCTGGCAGAAGCCTCGCAACAGCGAGGACCTTCTCTTTACCGATTAATTTACGGGAGACACTTGGTGAACTTTGTGTGTCTTGACTGGAACAGCGATAACTCTCAAAGTCTCCGCGTGCAACGAGCGGAGCTGGCGAAAACCGGAAGAGGAACAAGCTAACATTAGCATCGGATTCGGGTGGTCTCATGCTAAAAGGAGCAGCAAACTGCGGCGCGCTCAGACGGGTTTCGGTAAGTTATCTTAAGCTAACACTAACAGTAAGTCAAATGAGTAATAAAAAACGAGCTAATTTTAAAACAACAACACATTACAGATACTGGCTGTGCAGAGGGCGTAAACAGATCGTTGAAGGGCGTGGACTTCAGAACTTCTATCAGAAACCGGTCGTTCAAAACGAAAGTTAAAACTGGCAGAATTAAAAAGGGTATAATTAATTATCTAAGAATTATTTTGTGTATTAAAATGAATTAATATTGTCAAGATAGCACACAGACATAACATAAAATTTTTAAATACTTACATGTGGTCCCCTTTAAAAAAAAAAATCTGTTAGGAATATGTGAATTGCCAGTGGAGTTCAACACAGAAGCTATTATGGCTTTTCAGTGTTTTGCAATAAACTTTTCCATTTCACGTGATCTTAAAGTACACTGCAATCGTCTGAAAATAAACGTATGTTCGTTTGAACAGGCTTCATGTAAAACTTTATTCTCCGTGCGTCACCGCATCAGGATTGTGCTGAAGAGCAGATTAGAGAGAGTGATGTCCATCAGAGGACTTTGGTTGCAGAAAGTGAGTCACTCGGGTCCACCACGCTGCAGCACAGACAGGAGAAGAAAAAAATATACAGTTAGCCATTATTTGCTTCTAATTTATGCATTTTTTTCATACTCAAGCTACATATATACAGCTATGCAACTGTGTGGCACTAATTAAATTACAGACTGCCACAAAATGAAACATCACCTCAACAGCACTGGACTCAATGTTTGGATACAACAATGTGCATAAATAAACAAAAACAAGCTGTCTTAACTTTTATCAAATAGAAAGATAAGAAAAATACAAACATTTTTAGTCTTCAGTTCTAGTATGATCTGTACACAACACCTCAAAATGGCTTTTCAGAAGCAGCCGTTGATGATTTTAGTAGGTGTGCAGAAAAAAATAGATTTTTTTAAAGAATCTAGTAGATTCTTAGTCCTGGCGATTCTGAATCGATTCTAAAAGCCCCAAAATCGATTTTAAAACATGTTTAATTTTATATTTTTTCCACTCCTACTCCTCCTGAGCGTACTGCATATTACATTTTGTGTCCGTTCGGCCACCGTAGAATTTTGGCCGTGTAGGCCACCGTACAGCAAGCTAGTTAGCCAGCTCCCTTTATCTGAATGGAGCCTGCTAGCATGGAGCAGGAAGACGGCGTGATTCAACTCGCTCCTTCGTCTTTAAAAATAATTTCAGATCCTACAACGTTCTGGGGGAAGACAGAACTTAATAAGAGAACTGTTGTTCGCATGAAGTGTCAAATAAAATTACGGTACAGTATTTTGGAAATACAATAAAATGCGAGGAAGATGAAAGTAAAAGCAGCCGACCAGCGAAGTTTGCTGCAAAGATTTCTCTCTCCATCTCCTGCTGTATCACAAAGGATTTACGAGCAGACAGCTCAGTGGACGTTGAGGGGTTTAGTTTTATTTTTAATGCGCTGGAAGCAACGTACGTTATTCCTTCATGTAGATAAAACTCCACACAGCTCCAGCATGAAACAAGAATAACGAGGGAGAAGTTCTGATGCAGCTCAAAGGTAACTGTTGTTTCTCATAATGTACTAAAACTTAAAGACAATACTGTATACAACAAACTTAATGTAATTTGTCTTTTTAACAGGTTGGAGAGGCCAGATTAGACGCATCGGCTGGAGCCAGTTCTAAATGATACAATTTATGGTTGATAAATTACAGTTCAGAAGAAATTTTGATGCAGGTTTGCACAGGTTTTGAAATTTTGTTAAAGATTTACTAAATATGAATCAATATGGTTAAAAAAAACTGAAGTCTGTATATTATTTTGAGTTAAAGGTTAATGCACTATGGTAGGCTGAAGTCTGTTTACTTTTGTATTTATATATTTTGAATTATTTGTCTGTGATGGACTGGAGACCTGTCCAGGTGTCCCCCGCCTCTCACACAGTGATGGCTGGACATGAGTACCAGTGACCCCCCGAGACTTGAAAAGGAAGAAGTGGGTAAAGATGATGGATGGATAAATTATTTGTTCCTAGATTTTTATTTTATTGTTTTAGAGAAATCCAGGCAACTAAGCTAACCTAATACTGGTAATTTTTACAGAATTGTATGCACTCCTGTATAATTTGTTCCTATTTTTGGTATAAATATCAAACGATTCAAAAGATTTAATACAATAAGGAACCTAAAATTATTGTTTTAAATAAATGTTCTATTTGTTTACATTGTTGTTTATTCTTTTCAGCTTGTCAGTTACAAAACTGAAACTAAATTTATGACCATTTCAATAGAAAAATCGTTTCGGAATCAAAAATCGTTTCCGAATCGAAACAGCGATTTTGAATCGAATCGTGACACCAAAATTCGGAATCGAATCGCCAGACAGAGATTTGCACCCCTAGATTTTAGGTCTGATTTTCACCAGTTCACACAGGAAAGGATCTAGTTCTGTGATATTACTGAGCAATTAAACAAGCACCATTGTTTTAGGTTAATGCAAAGACCTTTAAAGATCTTTCAGTTCGTGACTGAGGACCACTAAAAAAAAGTTCTACTTTAGCATTTGGGCTAGTCCAGTGTAGCATGTATTTTTGGTTTCAAAGTCATGTGATGCATGAAGTCATCATTTATTAGCAAAAATATATCAAACAATAGCATCAATTACCAAAGTGCTCAAATTTTCAACACTAAAAACAAAATAAGACAGCGAACAAACAAACGAGCAAAAATACAGTAGTCCCTCACTACTTTGCCGTTCGTTTATCGTGGACTCTATCGTGGTTTTTCAAAATAAGATTGGACATGGCACTTAGCTGACTGATGGATGAGCCGCATGATCGGCATGGAATTTTTATTTAAAATTAATGATTTTAAATTATTTAGCACCTGCTGCACATTTGTGCAGCCCAGAGCTGCAGAATAAACTTCCTGCTGCAGCTGATCAGCTGTTCTCCGTGCAGAGCGGAGAAGTGGGCGTGGCCAAGAGTGCTTGCAGGTGGCTAAGAGCAGAGAGCTGAAATCATGACATTCTGTGCTCTTTTAGAGCGTTTAGAGTTTACAAAACATTGTTTAGAATATAGCAAGAGTGAGGGAAGGGTTTAAAACACCATATACAGTATATATAATATATATACAGTATAATATATATATATAATAAATATATAATATATATACTGTATATATAAATATATAATATATATAATATATGTCGAAAATTTGTAAGTCAGATCACATACAAAAAAAAACTTTTTAAAAATAAATAGATGTACAGTACTGTACAGTCACCAAGCACTTAGCCTATCCTAACACAGTTTTTAAAGATGAAGGAGTGAGTTGAATTGTCTCCCTTTCACATAAAGGGAGCTAGCTCCCTTTACTGTATGTGAATGGAGCCTGCTAGGGAGGAGGGAGACAATTCAACTCACTCCTTAAAGCTGCTATATGTAACTTTTCTAAAAATATATTTTAAACATATTTCTTCACTCTGTCACTATCTCCTGACAGACTGATGTTAGACAAGTAATCTCTGAAAAAAACTATAGTCCCCTTGCATCTCTAAAAGCATTTTTAAAAAACCACAGTGACCCGCCGTTAACCAGCCAATAAAAACAGAGCTTCTCACGCTCCTAACCCACGCCCCCGCCTGTCCCAGCCCGCAGCGGCCGCGCACGTTCTCGTTCAAAGCATTGCAAAGCGATGCAAAACTGTTTTGTATGTGACACAAATGTATTAAATTCCCCTTCTTCATCCCTGATCTGGACTTTTCTTTTGTTTTTTTTGCCAAAAGTCAAGTGATCGCTTCCTCCTCCGCTGAGTCCATGAATGAATTGAGGAAATGAATGAATTTGTCACGAGCGAATTAAACTCGGGTTCAACGTGGCTGCCGAGGCTCTGCAGATTTCATGGTGTTCTGGTGTGCTGGACCAGCGCTCCATGTTTTTATTTTATTTTTTAGAACGTTTTATTAACATATAAACACAGAAATTTGCAGCGGCTGCGACAGGACATGAAGTGGAGGCGGAGTTAAGGAAGCTGAGCTGAATTACAGCGAGAGCAAGGGGGAGCAGAGCCATATATGGCTCTGAGGGGGAGGGACCAGAAACGTGTCTGTTCAAAAAAATTTTAAGTTCCAGCGTGTTCCAGAAATTACATATAGCAGCTTTAACTGTGTTAGGATAGGCTAATGGTAACTGTACAGTACTGTACATTTATTTATTTATAAAAAAAAAAAATAATAATAATAATTTTAAATGAGATGCGTTCGTAAGTCCGAAACGTTGCAAGTCGGGGGCGTCGTAAGTCGAGGACTACCTATATATACATACACACACATTAAACTAAACTACTACTTACTACTTGTACTACTATTCCTACTTTGCTGTTTTTCACTTATCGCGGGGCTTCAGGGTACGGATCCCCTGCGATCATCAAGGGACTACTGTAATGTTATTTTATTTGTACATCATGAATGATCGTGCCCCTCACCTGGATGTAGTCCATTTCATCCACAGTTAACAGTCTCCTGCGGTACCTCGCAGGAAACTGCTGAAGGGAGGCCAGGGTGTCTGGCGTGCCCGGGACAGGAATCAGAGGTTCGTGAGGTCTTGCTAACTGTGTTGATGGAGCTGAAGGAGCGCTGGGAGCGTTGTGCTGTGGAAAACTACCTGCTAACATTTTCAGCACTTCTTGGGCTAGAAGAGGAACGATTAAAACACGTTTTAGGTAAAACAGATAATCCTTTTTAGCAATAAACAAAAAAAATTGAAGAAATTACTTTCAGATTGTCTGTGTTTATAAAAAGTGTTGCAAACAGTAGCTGGGGTTAATGAACAACCATTGCAGCACTGAACCACATTTATATAAAGCAGTTTAAACTAGATTTATAGATGCTATTTAAAGCTGCTTTAAAAAAAAAAAAATCAGCACGGGATTAAATTACATATGTTCACAGAAACATACCATTAGGCTTTGGCACCTCCTGTCTTTTGGGGAACTTGATCAGAGGAGCATGTGGCCGCACAGCCTGAAAATGTCAAATAAACATACACAGGGTCCCAGTTACAGTACATCCAACAAAAGTATAAATTGTAAATGAAAATAAGATCTAAGATATGAACTAAGAAATACACTAAACTAAATACAGTTAAACATTGGTGTCTATCTACTTATCACCTCATTTCTGATGTTCTAAAGACTTGTTGGGGCATTTAAAAAAAAATACATGTCATGATCAACATCAATACAATAGATTAAGTGTGGAACAATGATTGTGTTATACAATAAATACAGAGCTTTATCATTCAATAGGTCTCTGACTTTGTACAGTACTGCAATCGATTTAGCTATTTTTATTCTTACAGAATTTATGTGTTGTTTCCATGTCAGTTTGTCATCAATGATAACACCCAAAAACTTCACCTCACTCACTCTACAAATCTCAACACCCTCAATTTTGAGTGGAACATCAACAGTTTTCTTTTTATTACTGAATATCATATTAGTTTTTTCTAGATTTAATGATAATTTATTGATTTTAAACCAAGTTTGTATTTTTACAAATTCTGTCTTTATCAATTCCAACATTTGTTCTACATCTTCACCTAAACAGAAAAAAAATAATAATGTCTTTGTCTGTCATCTGTGTATGTTTCCCATACACAGACGAAATTCGTCTCTGCATTTAACCCAACCACCACCAGAAAAGTGGTATCATCAGCAAAAAGTACACATTTAAGGAGTCCTGACACATTTACCAAGTCATTCACATATAAAATAAATAGCTTTGGTCCAAGTACAGAGCCTTGGGGAACTCCACATGTGATATTACAGAGGTCAGATCTTACATCATTTATTTGTACAAATTGTTTCCTATCTTTTAAGTAGCTAGATACCCACTGTAATGCTGGTCCTCTAATACCATATTTGTTCAGTTTTTCAAGGAGAATGGTGTGATCAATAGTATCGAATGCTTTTTTTAAATCAACAAAAATACTGACACAATATTGTTTTTGATCGACAGCAGTAGTTATTTGTTCCATTAATTCCATGAGAGCCATTGATGATATATTTTACAGTATTTGAAAAGCATTAACACCTAACCCTAACTCTCAGTAAATGGGAAGTGTGACTTTCAAAATATAGTTCTAAAATCTGCAGCAATTTTGACACATTTCATGAAGGTTGGTGCTATAAACCAGACAAAATGCATGAAAACAAGAATTTAAAAAGAGATTTTGATTAGTGTTAAAGTTAATCCATCAATAAATGGTAAATGGACAGTGCTTATATAGCACCTTTCTATCTTATCAAGATACTCAAAGTGCTTTACAATCTGTGCCCTCATTTGTCCATTCATACAGCACTCTATTATATCTTTACAAAAAATAATCAGAGCTTTACCACATTCATACAGCACTCTATTATATAATCAGAGCTTTACCACATTCACACACCGATGGGACACATCAGAGCCAATGAGGGGTTCAGTGTCTTGCCCAGGGACACTTCAGCATGCGACTGTTGGTGTGGAATCGAACTCCCAACTCTTGCAGTGGAGAACAACTGTTCTAACCACTCAGCCACAGCTGCCCAACTAGTACACTGTTTGGTATACTGGTACACTGACCAGTGCACTGGTTGGCAATGGTTATCAAACTATTTAAAGATATGTAATTAATGTTTGACAAGGTAAAGTTTCAAGTTACTAAATGTAAATATTTGCTGTGAAATCTCAAATACAGTTGGTATATTGCTGCTGTATGGACAAAACCAAAACATTTTAAAAGTTCTGTCAGCTGCATTAATCAGTTATAAAGAAATATTTCAAATTGGTTAAAGGTAATTCGGGCATGTGGATATAGACTGATTAATTTTTCAAAGAAAGCATTAGCGGTTTATCTGTAAAAAGAAACAATAAATGTTATCGTATGGAAAATATTTGGGTGGAGGAGAGTTGTGAGTCACACTCAAAATGATGCGACAGAATGTCACATAATTGTGTCAACACAACTAAAGTGTTAGTCACATTTAAGTTTTATTTAACGAGTAAAAGAAAGACTGGTCAAACTGGATAAAGATCAGAAACGACAGTGTTTTGATTTAATTTTAACGAAGGACATCAAGAAAAATCAGCATCAGCAACAAAGCTTCTCCGAATTTATTAATACGCTTCTCAAAACTAAACTAAAACCTCTTAAAAGTAACAACTTTTCAACTTCATTGAGGAACCCAACACACGAAATGTCAAAGAGTTATTGAGAATTTAGGAGCGACTTTACCTGAATTACTCTAGCGGCGGGAGCTGCCATTTTGGAGCTGACTTTGCTCCCCATGACGACCTCAAATGAGCTTCTACTTCCGGTTCACGTAACTGCGTACACAGACCACAAGATGGCGATGTTGTTACGGAGAACAGCAAAGTTTATGATAAAAATGAGTGGTTCAGAAAATGCAGGTCACTGTAAAGGTTGCAGGCGTGAGATACGTGCGAGAATGGAGTACAACGTTATTAATTTAGGATTCTTTTGTGAACAAATCACGATGACAACGTAACGATTTGCTGTGCCAAGCAGTCGATAGATGATAATGTTGTCTGTTGTCAATGTCCAGACAGATCGACCAGTCATCAACCTACAGCCTTCAGTTAGCCTTCGGACACCACTGAGAGACTTACGCTAAGAGGTGAAATCAGTTGAAATCCAGCAAGGCTTAGAAAAAATATAAACAATTTGCTGAATAAAATATAACAACATATGTTGTCAGTACATTGGGAGAAAAAAAATCAGAAATCCATCCACTTTGCCTTTGGAAGAGAAAAAAAAAAAGGTTTTTCAAGTCACGTGATCAAATTTTATCCAATCATAGACAAGGATGGCAACTGAGATGTTTTATAAAATAAGATGTGTCACTACAACAATTTTCAGAATCCTCTTTTTTTTCAAAGATTACTGTACACAGTACAGTATTCGCAAAATATATTTGATGAAAAACACAAATAAAGCCAAGAAGTAAACATTCTGAACCCATAAAATTGAGAAAATACAGAATAGACCAACATTTACTTGTTTAAAAAACAGTAATGTCAGAATATTTAGATTTTTTTATTGTCTATGAGAGATAATGTATCGCATGGAAATAATGTAATTACTGATTTTATAATATAAAATGCTTTGCACAAAATTTAACAAAACACTTTCCATTTATTTATTTATTTAATTGATTACAAAGACAAATATAGAAAATGGTCCTTCTAAAAAAATTAGCATATTGTGATAAGGTCATTATTTTCCATAATGTAATGATAAAAATGAAACTTTCATATATTTTAGATTCATTGCACACCAACTGAAACATTTCTGTTTTAATACTGATGATTTTGGCATACAGCTCATGAAAACCCAAAATTCCTGTCTCAAAAAATTAGCATATTTCATCCGACCAATAAAAGAAAAGTGTTTTTAATACAAAAAAAGTCAACCTTCAAATAATTATGTTCAGTTATGCACTCAATACTTGGTCGGGAATCCTTTTGCAGAAATGACTGCTTCAATGCGGCGTGGCATGGAGGCAATCAGCCTGTGGCACTGCTGAGGTGTTATGGAGGCCCAGGATGCTTCGATAGCGGCCTTAAGCTCATCCAGAGTGTTGGGTCTTGCGTCTCTCAACTTTCTCTTCACAATATCCCACAGATTCTCTATGGGGTTCAGGTCAGGAGAGTTGGCAGGCCAATTGAGCACAGTAATACCATGGTCAGTAAACCATTTACCAGTGGTTTTGGCACTGTGAGCAGGTGCCAGGTCGTGCTGAAAAATGAAATCTTCATCTCCATAAAGCTTTTCAGCAGATGGAAGCATGAAGTGCTCCAAAATCTCCTGATAGCTAGCTGCATTGACCCTGCCCTTGATAAAACACAGTGGACCAACACCAGCAGCTGACATGGCACCCCAGACCATCACTGACTGTGGGTACTTGACACTGGACTTCTGGCATTTCCTTCTCCCCAGTCTTCCTCCAGACTCTGGCACCTTGATTTCCGAATGACATGCAAACTTTGCTTTCATCTGAAAAAAGTACTTTGGACCACTGAGCAACAGTCCAGTGCTGCTTCTCTGTAGCCCAGGTCAGGTGCTTCTGCTGCTGTTTCTGGTTCAAAAGTGGCTTGACCTGGGGAATGCAGCACCTGTAGCCCATTTCCTGCACACGCCTGTGCACGGTGGCTCTGGAATCGGCCTTCTCCACAATCTTCCTCAGGGTCCGGTCACCTCTTCTCGTTGTGCAGCGTTTTCTGCCACACTTTTCCCTTCCCACAGACTTCCCACTGAGGTGCCTTGATACAGCACTCTTAAGAACAGCCTATTCGTTCAGAAATTTCTTTCTGTGTCTTACCCTCTTGCTTGAGGGTGTCAATGATGGCCTTCTGGACAACAGTCAGGTCGGCAGTCTTACCCATGATTGTGGTTTTGAGTAATGAACCAGGCTGGGAGTTTTTAAAAGCCCCAGGAATCTTTTGCAGGTGTTTAGAGTTAATTCATTGATTAGGTTAATAACTCGTTTAGAGATCCTTTTCATGATAAGCTAATTTTTTGAGACAGGAATTTTGGGTTTTCATGAGCTGTATGCCAAAATCATCAGTATTAAAACAATTAAAGACCTGAAATATTTAAGTTGGTGTGCAATGAATCTAAAATATATTAAAGTTTAATTTTTATCATTACATTATGGAAAATACTGACCTTTATCACAATATGCCAATTTTTATAGGACCTGTAGAATAAACCTTGTGGCCACCTTTTACTTGTTCCTTGTTTTTGTCTGCTTTTGTATGTTAGTTCACCTGAGCATGGCATAAATATTGTATGTTCACCATGTGTATGTTGTTATTGTGCTGATGCTTTGTTTTATTTCAAGAAATCTCAATAGTCAAGTTACCAATTTCAATTTTATTAGATGTTTTATTAAACAAACTGGTCCAGGGCTACGGAAAACAAACGGGTCCCTCTTTTCAACATGGGCCAAATCGAACTTAAGACTGTTTGGCCTCTTTTTTTTCCCCTTCAATTAACAGATGTATAAAACAGTCCTTTGTGAAGTGAGAATTTGCTGCTTGATGTTATTAGTCACCACCTTATACAGTACAGTATAGAGCTCCAGTACACCCCAGTATGTCCGAAGCGTCACAGTACAGCTGTTTGACTCATGTCTGCTGCCAGGTCTGAACACAGTGGAAGGATTCAATGGGTCTTTGACCGGTCAAACAGCTCTTTGAGTTGGTCCTTGCTTGTAGCCTCTTTCTGCTGCAGGAGATCGGCATGACCCTTGGTAACACCCCAGCTATCAGGGAGAGACAAAGAGGCACACAGTGGACGACCAGAGGCTGGTTTCAGGTTCTCCCAGTAGTCACGGCGCGCTCTAAAAGAAAAATAAGACATTAGCTGGTGCAAATGAGCCAAAATGAAAAGTTTGTTTGAGCATAGATGGACATTCAGAGTAGTAAATGTTGCTACTAACCGAGCTCTGACCCAGGGTTTGGTGTGCATCTCCAGACCAGCCCCCCACTCTCCATGTTTCTCTGATCCAGGAGGCGTTATTCCTCTCTCAGGGGCCAGTTCTTCTGCCACAGCCCTGATGTGATAGGGCTCAAACCCACAGCAGCCACCAATGTAGCGGATTCCAGCATTGTAGGCTTCTCTGGCGTACTTGTGCATGTCCCAGCGGGTCAGGATCCTGGGCTCCAGGCCTGGCAGGAAAATGAAAACACGTTTGTGGGGGTGGGGTGAGCATTTGTAGAATTACTAGTAGATAATTTAAGTTTATGTTGTGCACCAGCAAAAGAGGTCAGCATAGGCAGTGAGAAAATGTTTAGTTGTCATTTTACACATGGAAGTTGCGTGGCAGAATCACCAAAGTGCAGCACGGTGTGTTTTTACCGAAGGGGAATTCTGGCAGGTCGATGAATCCCTGGCAGTTGCAGTCAGGAGTGTGGTACGCCAGCGGCTGGACCATGTAGTGAGCCTTCAGCCCGGCCTTCTCTACTGCCTCCTTCATCATCTTCACCGTCTTCACACAGGTCAGGGGGTCAAAGTGGCAGTTGACTCCCACAATCTGAGCACCTACAACATATAATAAATAACCTGTTATGTACACAAATGATACATAATTCAGATAGGTGGTCTTGAATTTTGGAAAATTCAATTCAGTTTAAATTCAGTTGATTTATATAGTGCCAAGTCACAACAGAAGTCATCTCAGGGCACTGAACAGAAACATTCATATAAAAATGTTTTTTTACACTATTTATCTGAGGAGCAGACTGCTTTGAATTTAACTCCATCGCAGAACTCTCCTCTTGAGCAAGCATGAAGGTGACAGTGGAAAGGAAAAACTCCCTCATTAGAAAGAAACCTTTAGCAGAACCAGACTCAGAACAAGCGGCTTCTGCTGCGACCGGCTGGATTTGAGAGGAACAGATACACAATGGCAGGTCGAGAATCACATGTTAAGATAGAAATGATATCAAATGAAACTATTCAATTTTAACAATTCATTTAGGTCAATTTGTCCTCTATAGGTCTAAGCTTAAGGCAGCCAACCCTAAATATAGGATTTATCAAAAAGTAAATCTTAAGTCCAGTTTTAAAACTGGACAATGCGTCCGCCTCACAGACAGAAACTGGAAGTTGGTTCCACAAGAGAGGAATCTGAGAACTGAAATATCTTCCTCCCATTCTGCTTTTGGAAACTCTAGGAACCACAAGTAAGCCTGCAGTCTGAGAGTGAAGTGCTCCATTTGGAAAATATGGAACAATAAGATGTCGAATATGAACTGGAGCTAGGTTGTTGAGAGCTTTGTACTTTGTAGGTTAGAAGTAAAGATTTTGAATTCAATTCTGAATTTGACAGGGAGCCAGTGGAGAGAAGCTAAAACTGGAGAGACATGATCTCTCCCACTAACTCCAGTTAAGACTCTGGCAGCAGCATTTTTGGATTAACTGAAAACTTTTTAAAGTATTTGGACATCCGAGATAACAAACCATTGCAATAAATGCTTTTTTGAGTGGAACAACTGGGCACAGTTGGGAACTCACTGATCTATGTTAAAAGTTTATTATACCCGTTAGTGATGCATGAATTTACAAAACACTAACTAAAAAAAAAAAAAAAAGAGGCCTAATTTCCAACTTTTAATCCAGAACCAGAGGTATTGATACACAATTTATTCATTTTAAATACAGTAGTTGGATGTATCAAAATCTTTGACTGGTACAATATAGGATGTTTTAGAACACTAAAACTTCAAATTATAGGTGGATTTGATGCAGAGGACTCATGTTGAGGGTATTTAATGAGCTGAAACAAAATGATTAAAATTTAAAGATGCTTAATCTTTTGCTATTAAAGAAAGAACAACCAGAATATGCAACAAATAGGCAGTGATGCTGTTAAACCCCCACGCCACTCACCCAGACAAGAGAAACAAAGTTTATTCCATTATATTTTCATCACATGTGAGATGACACACAAAATACTCAATAAAAACTACTTTGCATACCAGCCTTCACCAGCCTGACAGCACACTCTCCAGGTGAGATGCCGTGCATGTCTCCCTCAGGTCCAATGCACAGAGTTGCAGCCACAGGCTTCCCTGTCTCCTTCAGCACCTCCACGGCCCACACAGCCTCTTCAACGTGCTCAAAGTACTGCGAGACAAAGTTCTTGGTCAGATTTTCTTTCCCACAATATTTGAGCAAAACTCAACATAGTTGGAACCAACAATGCCTCCACACTTAAAAACAAAATGAATTGAATTGATTTCATTCATTAATAGATGTACCTCAGCAATTAGGAAGTCAACATTCTTCTTGATGAAGACATCCAGCTGTTTCTTTAAGGTGGCCTTCACCTCTGCCTCACTCTTGCAGCTCAGGTAGGATGGAGTCTGGGACACTCCTCCTGCAACCAGAGCGTCGCCCTCGTTGGCGACCTCTCGGGCCAAATCGCAGGCGGCCTCGTTGATCTGAGCTCCCTGACGGAAACACAAATAAAAAGTGTATCAATCATTGTCACCTTTCTTTCAGCCACCTGCAAGATATTTTTTTATATACAGTATTTGGAAGTGGTGTGATGTTCTGATTAGCTTACAGTGAAGGTGAGCTTGTTGCCCCTGTTCTCCAGCTTGTCATCACTGGCATAGAAGGTAAAGGTCTGCATGACGTTGGATCCAGCCCGCAGGAACTCCCTGTGCAGCTGACGTACTGCAAGACAACAGAGGACACCATCAAAACTTTTACTGAGGGCAAATGATTTAGAACACACTAGAATATCTACTATATCTACTTTATTATTTATACATCAACAGTTTCTATTGGAGAGTTTGGCCATCAGCAGTGAAAAAGTGGCAGAGAACTGATGTGAACTTTGTAACTCCGATATTACAAAAGGCTAAAAAACACAATGATGTTAGGAGAAAAAGTCAAACGTGATTGTTTCTTAGATTGAAATAAGGCGTTAAAGTTAGTGAAACAACTTGTTCCCACCAGCTTCTGGGTGCTCTGCAGCAGCCTCTGGGGTCCAGGGCCCAGCCTTCACGTAGCCTCTCTTCTCCAGAGCAAACACAAAGCCTCCATCGCCGATGACAACCTCCCCAGCGTTAAGACGCTCCAAGATACCCTGTAAGAACTGATCACTGTGAGTTTCAAAAACCTCTAAGGCAGGGGTGTCAAACTCATTTTCACCGAGGGCCACATCAGCATAATGGCTGTCCTTAAAGGGCCAGATGCAACTTATAAATGTAACTAAATGTAATCAAATGTAATGTAAAATAAATACAACTACTCCTTAATGTTAAATAACTCATTATTTAATATAACTTATTCAAATGACAATTACAGTTGCATAGAAAACATATGTTTGCTTGTTGCTCTAACATAAATCCTTTTGAATTTTTGTCAGCTTATGAAAACCCACATCACTCCATTAATGATCAAACTGTCTAAGTTAATAAAGAAAAATAACATAAAACTGAGCTGCAAAGAACATGTATGACACATGTAGCATTTTACACAAAAAAAAGGCTAGACTTGCATCCAACTGATGGTTTGATGACAACAATTTGTCTGCATACACACATAAGACCTGCAAACTAGAGGTGCAGGGGAGAAAAAAAAATCGTTTTTTTTAAAGAATCTAGATTCTTAGTCCTGGCGATTCAGAATCAATTCTAAAAGCCCCAAAATCGATTTTTTTTTTTTTATATTAAAACCCAATAGATAAAGAAAATAAAACCATATCTCATAGTACTGTATATGAAAGAATACATAAAATGAAAGGTGGCAGAAAGAAGAAGAAATCTTATTTTATCTGCCCCTTTTTTCAAAAACAAAACAAGTTCAAACAATCAATTCAAACAATAATCTTCTATAAGTAACAGAGCAAAAAGCTAACCTAATACTGGTTATTTAAGTTACAGAATTTAATGCATTCCTGTATTATTTGTTCCTATTTTTGGTATGAATATCAAACGAAGCAAAAAATTTGATACAATAAGGAACCTAAAATTATTGTTTTAAATAAATGTTCTATTTGTTTACATTGTTGTTTAATGTTTTCAGTTTAAAATAATCGTTTTAAATAAATGTTCCATTTGTTTACATTGTTGTTTATTCGTTTCAGCTTGTAAGTTACAAAACTGAAACTAAATTTATGACCATTTTAATAGAAAAATTGTTTCCGACTCAAAAATCGTTTCTGTATCCAAAAAGTCGATTTTGAATCAAATCGTGACACCAAAAATCGGAATCGAATCGATTCACCAGACACTGAGAGATTCGCACCTCTAGCAAACATTAAATAATTACAACAGCAGCTACACATAAATAATATGTAATCAACTAAAAATACAAAAATAAAGGTTGACTCAGTTCACAACTATATTACTCAAGTTTTTTGGTTAGTCTTTGATGAGCTGTGTCATTTGTGCTTTCATCAACAGCTAATTAAAAAGCTGTGTGGCTGCGTGTCTCCTCGGCCAGCTGTGTTGTATGATTTTCTGCTAGTTCCTTCACTCGGTTCGCGATGGTGTTTCTTGATAGTCTGTAACTGGGAGTTATCGTGGGAAAAAATAGGCTACATGCTGAATTGAGACGAGGTGAAGGAACATCTGAAAATGAGGTTTCTCTAAACATGACTTAACTGTAGTACAATGGAGAAGAAATATTGTTAGTACTGTAGAGGGAATTTAATGCACATTACACTTTATAGAGAAATCAAGTTGATCAATATGGTTGGTGAAATAAGTATGTATAGTAAATCGGTTTAGTTATGGGTATATTAAAAGTCATAAATTTTGTTAACATTTAGAAAAGATGAGAATTGACTTATAAGACAATGAAGAAGTGATATAGTTTTGGTGTGGGGAATTCAAGGGAGATCAAGATGATCAAAATGGTGACATAAGTATGTACTGTATAGGTAAGAGAGTTGATAATTAGGGATTTAAGAAAGGGTACAGGTAAATTGGATGTTAGGGAGTTTTAAGACGATTGGGCACTTTGAATAAAAAACATCTACAGTAGTCCATACTCCAACCTGGAAGGTGGCGGTAATGCACCTTTAAGTTGTTTGCCAACCGCCATAAAACGCCAAAAAGAAGAAGAATGTAACGGGACCTTGGACATACCTGCTCACAGGCGTTCAAAATCGCTCCCTCTGATGAAGCTTTCACTGCGGCTTCGTTCTTGGCTGTGGATTTCGTGAACAAACTCTGCTGCGACCGCAGTTTGCCTTTTAGTTCTTGGGCAATTTGTTGCTTTTCTTGAAGGCTAGCTTTAGCGTACTTAGCTCCGTGTTTGGTGTCAAAATGTCGACGCAGATTGTACTCTTTGACAACCGACACCGCCTCGTAACACAAAAGACACACCGGTCTTTCTCCCTGAAGCACAAACAAGTATTCGCCTTCCCATCTTTCTTGAAACAGTCTTCCCTCTGCATCAACTTTTCTCTTTCTGGACATACTCGTTGTTGTCATGGATGTGGAAACACTTCTTCGGTTTTTATTGGCGGTTGGCAACCAACTTTTTTTTTTTTCTTCTTCGGTTTTATATTGGCGGTTGGCAAACAACTTATGGTGTGCATTACCGCCACCGACTGGTATGGAGTGTGGGTCAGAATGCTCAATAATAATAATAAAATCATATTTACTTGTGTATGTGTTGTCTGTCCTAATCATATCCTATTGATCAGCTTTGTTTTAATGAAGAACTTTATCAAAATGTTTACACTTTTACTTCCTGACTCTTTTTGTACAGTATTTGTGATATTAACAGTTTCTTTAATCTTTCTAAATTCCTCCATCATGTAGCCTATCTTCTTTCTCTCGCTTATCGCTGACAAATTAAAATGACGTGCTCTATTGTTTCTGTTTTTCCACAATACTGACAATTTCCTGTTTCATGTTTTTGTATTCTGAACAATGTGCTGTTTAGTCCAGTATGTCCAAATCTTGTTACTAATCTCTCTTCTCTTCTGTTTCTCCCTCCTGTTCTCATCTCTCCCACTCTTCTCTGGATCTTATACCATCTTCCTTTGTTTTCTTCATTCCATTCTTTCTGCCACTTTTCCTTCGGTTTTTGTTTAACAATGCTTCTTGCTTCTGATTTGCTTGTATTTATTATAAAGTTGTATTTATTATAAAGTTAACTTGTTGTGTTGTTGCTCTTTTTGCTTCCCTGTCTGCTGCTTCATTCCCTTCAACCCCAATGTGTGCTGGTACCCACAGAAATGCGACCTCCAAACCCATCATCATTATTCTGCATAGTGTTTGTTGTATTTCTAATAGAATGTCTGGTCTGCTGTCTGAGTGGCTGTGCTGTAAGCTTGTAAGTGATGAACTTGAATCTGAACAAATTATTGTTTTTAATGGTCTGACATCTTCTATCCACTGTACTTCTAATAATATTGCTAACATTTCCCCGGTGTATACTGACAATCCATTTGTAATCCTTTTAACGTGTTTCTTATGGAAATCTGGGATGATAATTGCAATTCCTATTTTCCCTGTTGTGACTTTTGATGCATCTGTGTATATCTGAATGTAACCATAATAGTTATTTATATATTTTTGTACTGTATACAAGTTAAAAGTGAATTATTTATCTTTTTTCTTTTCCATAAGTGTAAGATCTACTTTTGCAGTTGGTAGTATCCATGGTGGTATTGTTGGCAACGGTACTACTGGACTTATTGTTAGGTTTCTTATTTGAATTTCTTGCACCTTCTGATCTATTATTACCCAACCAAAGCTTCCTGTTTCTCTTTTTGTTTTTTCCCAGCATGGTTTTAAAATGTCTAATGTTGGATGATAGTAAGTAAGTAAGTAAGTAAAGTTTATTTATATAGCACTTTTTATAGATAAAATCACAAAGTGCTGTACAACATATAAATAAAAGATTAAAATAGACAAAAGAAATGCTGTAATAACAGCTGATTAATCAAAACAGCTGATAAAAACCAGAACAGTTGATAAAAACACTAAATAAAAACATTTAACTAAAAGCTTGTCTGAATAAAAGTGTCTTAAGCTGCGTTTTAAAGGAATCAACAGAGACAATCACACGAAGAGACAGGGGCAGGGCATTCCACAGCCGGGGGGCTACGTCCTGAAAGGAAAGGTCACCCCACTTTAAACCAGGTCTTAGGGACCTTTAGAAGGTTCAGTGCTGAAGACTGAAGGGTGCGGGCTGGAGAATAAGGGATCAACATTTCAGTGATGTACTGGGGGGGGCCTGTCCATTTAATGCTCTAAAAGTTAAGACCAACATTTTAAAATGAATTCTAAATTCAACAGGGAGCCAATGTAGATCATATAAAACCGGTGTGATGTGAGATCTTCTATTTGTTCCTGTTAAAAGCCTTGCAGCAGCGTTCTGGACCAACTGGACATGGGCGACAGCGGACTTATTAAAACAAGTAAAAAGGGAATTGCAGTATTCTAAAGGAGAAGAGATAAAAACATGAATAATCATCTCCAGGTCAGATTTAGATAACATTGCCTTCAGTTTAGAAATGTATGATAAAAGCAGTTTTTGACCAGAAGATTTGAATGTTTGTCCAAAGACATTGACTGGTCGAACTGAACGCCAAGGTTTCTGAGGCTCGGCTGAGAAGAGGAGCCCAGATAACCGAGATGTTGTTTGATGAGAGGAACTTTCTGTTCAGGGGCAATGATCAGGGGTTTCAGTCTTGGCAGAATTTAACTGAAGGCAGTTGTTGGCTAACCATACCACTAATTCAGATAACTTGTGTAATTCTGAGTCATTGAAGGAGCAGTAGAGTTGAATGTCATCAGCATAGAAATGGTAAGAGACATTTCTGAAGCTATTTATTGTCTTTGCGAGGGGGGTGATGTAAATAATGAACAGAATAGGACCCAAGATTGAACCCTGAGGAACATCATACATTAACGGAGAGGTCTTAGACTGTATGTTATTCACAAACATTGAAAATGTTCTGTTGTTCAGATAAGAGGAAAACCACTTCAAAACAGTTCCAGAAAATCCTAATTCATGCAGTCAATGTATTAGAATTGTGTGGTCGACTGTGTCAAAAGCTGAAGATAGATCCAATAAAATCAATACACTGCTCTGACCAGAGTCTGCAGACATCAAAATGTCATTAGATACTTTTAATAAGGCAGTTTCAGTGGAGTGCATTTTGCAAAAACCAGATTGAAACTTGTCCAGAATATTATTACTTTGCAAGAAAGTATTCAACTGTGCAGTAATTATCTTCTCCAAAATTTTGGCAAGAAAAGGCAATTTTGATATTGGCATGTTGCAGAGCTCAGTGGTCCAAATTGGGCTTTTTCAAAATCGGAATGATCCGGGTTATTTCCTTTTAAGTTGATCCAATAATTTATTGCTAGCTGTGTTCTTCTCAATTCTAAAGGCATTTCTCCCATCTCTACTTTAAGTGCTGCTGTTGGGGTGGTTCTGAATGCTTCTGTACAGATTCTTAGTGCTTGATGTTGGATATTATCTAGTTTCTCTAGTTGTGTTTTTGCTGCAGATCTATAGATTACATTGCCATAATCTATAGTTGACCTGATCAGCCCGGTGTATATTCTCTTTAATGCTGTTCTGTCTGCTCCCCATTCATTTCCCGCCAAACATCTCATAGTATTTAAGACCCTTTTACATTTATCAATAATTTTTTGAATGTGAATATTCCATATTAGTTTCTCATCAAACCACATTCCCAAAAACTTTATACTCTTAACTTGTTCTATTTCTTGATTATATAGTTTCAGTTTGTTTACTTCTGTAATTCTTTTCCTTGTAAATGCCTTTGTTTTTACCATTGAAATTTTAAACCCCCACTTTATTGCCCATCTTTCTATTTCATTAATAGCCTTTTGTATTTCTTTTACTGTACCTTCTATATTTCTTCCTTTTTTCCAAATTGCTCCATCATCTGCAAAGAGTGAACAGCCCATCCCCTCCTCTATTTCTACAAAAACTTCATTTATCATTAATGAAAACAATAAGGGGCTTATTATGCTGCCTTGTGGTGTTCCATTTTCTACAACATGTGGAAACACTGCCGCGGATACCGTAGTCGAAAGGCATTCTTCTTCTTCTTCTGGTATTGTTTTATGGCGGTTGGCAGACCAACTGTAAGGTGCATTACTGCCACCTACTGAGCTGGAGTGTGGACAGGAGAGTTGAAAGGCATTGTGGGAAAAGTAGTTTTTGGTCAAAGCACACAATTTATTTTTTTGGTATTTATTTTTAGACACTCAAAACTTTTAAGCTCTCGCGGGCCACATACAATGACATGGCGGGGCCACATTTGGCCCGCGGGCCTTCAGTTTGACACATGTGCTCTAGTATGACGAGGCTAGTCAAGCTGCGAATGCCACAGATGAACCTCTGACAAAGAAAAGTTTTAACATACAAAAACAAACATCCAATTTCAATTTATACCAACTCAATTACGATATCTTGCACAATGAATCTCCCAAATCTCGTGATACTTTCAACTTATTGCAGTGAGAATGAGTCAAAGCAGCTTGTCTGGCTGAGATGCGTGCACTCGTTGAATCCAACGTGCTTATCTAGAGGTAAAATTTTGACGTTTTACGTGTTTTTCACAGTTAAGAGAGACTGCAACCAGAATCTGAATCCACATCTGTTGACAAGAATAAACAGCTAAGTTAACAATTAAAAAAATTCAGCATAACTTCACTGGAGGAGAGTATAACCACTAGACGACTTGTTCTTACAGTCGAGATGTTAGATGATCTTTATCTCATCACATCCCAAGCTCTCAACAGGTCTTTTAATAGCTCTAAAGCACAGAAGTTCAGTTCTTAGAACTGTAATGAACAGTAATTCTTAATTTCTGTCACTAATGGAGGAGGTGGGGTCATGACTCATGTTTCTCATTAAAGTCACGTTTTCCTTAGTTCTCAAACAATAACGTTGCACTTTGGTTTACTTTAACTATTAAACATTTGAAAACTTTTCTTTATATGAGACCAAGTGCAGCATGGCAGTTCTGGGAGCTCTTACTGTAAGCCCAAAGGAACAGCTGGAATATGATCTGCTCAGGGAAATGTGGCCCGACATGTCTGTCATGCAGAACATGCATGACGATTGCAAAAATCATTTGCCCAGAATACACCTCCCTTCATTAAATCCAACCTTACATTAAAGATATGCCCTCCAACACCCCGTGCTGTACTGTACATCTTATAGTGCAGTGAACTGGAAAAATAGAAACTTCTGTAACCACATGAGTTCCATATAAGTGAGATCAGTCATCATTATAACAGTAGAGAGATTTACTGTTAATGTTGCACAGATCTAGCAGCTGTAGTTTCCTGTTTAATTTTCTCCAGGATGAGCCTGCTGAACTGTCACACGTACCTTCTCTGTTGGTGCCATATTGCCCTGGGACTGTGTGGACCCCTGACAGCTGGAGCTTCAAGAAGCTGAAGTGATAGAGCGGAGCAGGGGGGGTCACATTAAATCTTCCCAAAACAGGGGAGGAGTCTTAGTGGGAGCTGCTCTGATTGGTAAGAAGTTATATAAGTGGAGTGTTTACTCCCTTTCCTTCTCTGTGGACCTGAATGACAGCATTGAGAGCATGTGCTTCTAGTTTGGTCTAGATTTTTTTTTTTTACAGTTCTGGGTGTTTTGTCAGCCACCAGATGTTTGAGTAGGAGTAGCAGGCAGGATTTCTAAACCAGTACAGTAATATGTCCAGTTTGAACAGATTTGTGTTTTTTTGCAGTATTCCAGTAACAATCATTTAACTTTAACACATTGCTGTAAAACAGAGTTAAAAATTCAGGTTTATTGATTTGGTATTGACGTGTTACCATTCCACAGCTGGAACTTTGCTGTCACAAGTGCTTCCTATCTTTGAACTGAAATGGGGAAAACACATTTTTTCACATCTCAAAATTGCTGACGGCCCGAAGGGGACAAGTTCACTATATTTTTTCCATCATGTCTTGTTCATGCAAAGGATTTAGACTTATTCTGCATTTCCAGCACATGCTTTATTTATTGGGCACTGGTTGCCTCTTTGTGTTGCAGCAGGTCAGCGTGACCCCTTGTGAGTCCCCATCCCTCCGATGTAGTCAAGTCAAGTCATCTTTATTTATAGAGCACAGTTAAAACATATAAACTGTTATCAAGGTGCTTCACAAACAAAATCAAAGAGGTTAAAAAAAATTACAGAAACCGTAACACGCACTAATGGTAAAACTATTAAATTAACAGCAGTAAAAATATAACAAAAATATATAAGAGCAGCATTAAAATGAAAACACAGGATAAAATATATACACTAAGTCAGCTCACACAGTATGAAACGCCAGAGAGAAAATATGGGTTTTTAGCAGGGATTTGAACATGTGAAGGGAGGAGGCCTGTCTAATGTTGGGGGGCAGGTTGTTCCAAAGTTTGGGGCCTATGACTGAAAACGCCCGATCTCCTCAGAGCTTCAGTCGTGTTTTTGAAACCACCAAAAGCATCTGATCGGATGATCTCAGAGCCCGCGAGGGAACATATGGTTCCAGCAGCTCAGAGAGAGGGGAGCGAGGCCATTTAGGCATTTATAGGTCAACAACAGAATTTTAAAGTCGACTCTAGTTCGCACGGGGAGCCAGTGAAGGGAGGAGAGAACTGGTGTATTGTGCTCAGACCTACGTGTACCGGTTAAAAGCCGAGCTGCTGCATTTTGAACGAGCTGGAGACGTGAGAAGGAGGCCTGGCTGATCCCAGCATACAGTGCATTGCAATAATCTAGGCGGGTTGTGATGAACACATGGATTAAAGTCTCCAGGTCGGGTCTGGACAACACTGGCTTGAGTTTAGCTACCTGCCGCAGTTGGAAGAAGCTTTTCTGCAGAACGGAACTGATTTGTTTATCGAACTTAGGTCAGAGTCAAAAACCATCCCAAGATTTCTCACAGTGTTTGAGGTACGGCTGGAGGGGAGTCCAAGTTTATATGATCAGAGGCGGCAGCTGAGCTAGGGCTAGATGATGACTTCAGTCTTCTGGTCATTAAAACTTAGGAAGTTTGAAGCCATCCAAATTAATGTCATCCAGACATTTTAGGAGAGGGTGGAGGGAGCCTGTATTTGCTGGTTTCAGTGTCAGGTTGATCTGGCAGTCATCCGCGTAACAATGGAACAAAATACCATGTTTCCTTAGGATGGACCCCAGCGGGAGCATGTAGAGCGTGAAGCAAAGTGGACCAAGAATAGAGCCCTGTGGGACCCCGGAAAGAGACATTGTGGATACATTGTTCCCGACCTTGACACAAAAACTTCTGTCAGTGAGGTATGAGCGGAACCAGTCTAGTGCACCTGTAATCCCGACCCAGTGTTCATGATATAAGGATACTGTGGTCGACGGTATCAAAAGCAGCGGTAAGGTCAAGGAGTACAAGAACCACAAAATGACCAGAATCATTTGATACAAGAATGTCGTTGCAAACCTCAACCAAAGCTGTTTCTGTGCTGTGCCTGCTTGAAACGAAACCAGACTGAAAGATGTAGATGAGGATTGCTCTAAGGGGCAAGTTCTTCTGCCACAGCCCTGATGTTATAGGATTCAAACCCACAGTAGCCACCAATGTGACAAATGTTGACATTGTAGGCCTCTTTGGTGTACAGTACTTGTACATGTCCCAGCGTGTCAGGATCCTGGGTTCCAGAGCTGAAAGCAGAAGGAACAAAGGAAACACATTGTGAAATCTGTTTAGAAAACAACTTCTTAGTTCATTTTCTTTTCTTTTTTTAATTGCACACAAAAAAATGACAAACTGTGAATTCAGGCAGATTGATGGATCCCTGGCAAATGCAGTCAAATGTGTGGTACGCAAGTGGCTGAACCCAGTGGTGTAGTCTACGTGATACTCGGGTATATGGAGTATACCCACTAGAAAAACTTAAGAATTTCAGTATACCCACTTAAAAGTGCCCAATGGTACATGACATACCATTAGGTACATGTCATTGATACGTTAAACGACAGTTAAACACTTCTGTAACAATCTATTGGTGTGCAGTGCTTTTCTTTGATACTGTTTTATAAATTATATAACATGTTTTTAATACAAAGCCAGCTGTTGTACAAAGTTTGTTGTTCATTTATTCAAATATAAGCATCAGAGAAATTTGGAACTGTTCAATATGCTTAAAATCAAAATAAATTGATGATTACATTTTACTAACCAGTGTACTTTGGTTTCTAAGCACGGTATGCCCACTACTAGCCTGGTTAGAACCAGACCCTTGTACTTCACTTCGCCTAGTACAAAGCGAAGTGAAGTACAAGGGTCTGGTTTTAACCAGGCTAGCCCACTACAAAAATGTAGACTACACCACTGGCTGAACCATGTACTGTAGTGAGCCTCCAGCCCGGCCTTCTCCACTGCCTCCTTCATCATCTTCACAGACTTCACACAGGTCAGGGCGTCAAACAGTTGACTCACATAATCTGGGCACCTGCAGGTGACAGTGAAGTCATGTTGGTTTTGTAATCTTAATGTGAAGGGCTATAATAATGATGTGTACCAGCCTTCAACAGCCTGGCAGCACATTCTCCAGGTGAGACACTGTGCATGTCTCCCTTAGGTCCAATACAGATGCAGCCACAGGCTTCCCACTGGCCTTTAGCACCTTCACGGCCCACTCTGCCTCCTCAACATGCTCAAAGTAATGAATGACGGTGCTGCTTTTACTTCTGTCTCACTCTTGCAGCTCAGGTAGGAATGGAGTTTGAGACTCTCCACCAGCAACCAGAGCATCTCCCTCATTACTTCCCTTGCCAGGTCACAAGCGGCCTCATTGATTTGTGTTCCCTGAAAGAACAATGCAGAAGATTATCACCATTAACGTTACTTTAAAGATAAGTCTTAAGCATTATTTTTTATTTAGTGAGCCACGTTTGAGTACTCACGGTGATTTTCAGTGTTTGACATCTGTTCTCTAATTTGTCATCGCTGGCATAGAACGTAAATGTCTGCATGACATTCGCTCCCCCCCTCAGGAACTCTCTGTGCAGCTGTCACACAGATGAAAACACATGGTAGACTTGTGAGTTTAAGTCTGAATGTGGTTTGAGTTCATATACAGTACAATAGTCTTGTTTTTTCATATTGTTTCAGGACTTCATGGGGCCTTGACTAATTTTTTTATTTTTTTCTTGGTCTTTCAAAGCTTTTCTTTGATCTTTAGCTGTATATTTTTTTATTAATTTTTTGTCCAGCACATAAACCCTTTCAAAGCAATGTTTTTATTTTATTTATTTATTAAGTCACTTAATGATCATTCAGACTAAAACAAGCTTCTAAGCTCAAAAAAGAAGAAGAAAAGAACCAGTGGTTTGTCAACAGGTAACAGACAGCAGAGCAAAGAATAAAATCTTTGGGCACTTCCTTATCAGCCTGGGCCTGTCCTGCAGTGACTGCTTCAGTCTGACTGTTGGACGTAATACTGTAACATGGTATCTTCACTGGCATCATCCTCACCAGTGGCTGATGGGATAACTGTCTCCTCAAGTTTTTGGACACATATGCCCAAAACCTCTGCACAAAAACAGCACATGAAAACCCACATGTATGCAGACAGCTTCATTACCTTCCTGGTAAGTGCCATCTTCTCCCTGTTTCAGCTGCAGCACAAAGCACTGGGTAACAGGAAGCTGTTTGTCTGGAGTACCAAGCATTGTTCCACGCCAGTTTTATATCCTAACACCACATGACCACAATGGGAGGATTTCATTTTGCTGCCAAATTCTTGCTAAACTGCTACATGTCTGTTTGGACATTGTGTAACACAATCTGAGCCACAGTATAATGAAAATGAAGAAAAAGAAAAAAAGTAAACTAAAAACATCTGCCTGTTTGGACTGGAGCGCTGATTACTTCCAGATCTATTCTCTGCCTATCCATGATGCAAGACATAAAAGGAAGTCCAAGTTCCACTTAACAGATCAGAAAATCTTTATTACCATCCCCCAAATAAGCCTGCTGGTGGTTTATGCAGCTTTTATTATAATTTATTTCTTGAGAAGTCTCACTTATTGTTACAAACTTTGTTGGACTGCTCTGCAAATGGTGCAAGAAGGCCTTTTACTCCTTGTGTTTTTATTTTAATGCAACATAGTAAACACTTGTGATTTTTGCACCACATATCTGCAGATGGTGCTTTCTTATGTGGATTAAAGAGATTTACAAATTTGCTCTAATGCTCTTGTTCAGAGGTGCAAAGAGATCTAGGACATTTTGTGTTTAGCAGCATTTACGGTAGGTGGTTGAATCTGTCCAAAATAACCATTAACACCTTCCTGTTTTGGCACTGTCTTCATTCTCCCACCTTCATGTTTGCTTTGCAGAAACACACTCCACCTCACAAAACTCCACACATGCACATGCTCACACACAAAGATACGGGGATCGATGACCTTCAGCAGAACGGGGTGTGTGTGTGCAGTTCTGTCAGCGCCGGGTTTATCCAGTTTCAGGGAGATTGTCACAGTCACACTTTCCTAATGTTTTTATCAACAGAGCCAAAGTTCAGGAGAGGAGAAGTGCTTTGAATCCTGAGGTCACTGGATTTCATCCACTGGTGCTGGAGCTCTGAAGTGACACACATGTTTTTCAGCAGATAATAAAAATACAACGGGCTGGTTATTGTTCAATTGGTTTCTCGTATTTATTTTACGGTACAAAGGTTGAAACATCTCTGAGCCATTTTCTGAAACAAAGAATAACATTGAATTGTGAAACTGGGCTCAACACAAAAACACAAATAAAACAAAACAAAAAGGAAGAAATGTGCACGGACTTATACACCGTTTAAAATAATTTACCGTAATTTGCATTTAGTACTTGAAGCAGTTGCTTATGATCAAAATTAAACTGTTGAAGACAATATGAGTTCGAAAGTGATCTTTTCACTCTCGTATAATAAAACTGTGAATCAGTATGAATTATATGATTGTCTAGCATTACTAGCATTACTTAAAGGAATGCATTTCACACCAGATCATCTGATGTTAAGAATTAGCATATTAAAAATAACTGTGTAAATTATCATGCAATATCATAAGATGTCATGCTCAGATTATGTTTTGTGATGACTCTCATCTAATATCTCATTAAACGTTAGCTCAATAGCTGTAAAATTGACTGAGTTATACAGTATACAGTATTTGTTTTTGCGCTGGCTAATATTATCTGTGGTGGCCAACTTCCAGAAATTAATAAGTTGTAAACGTACATGCATTCATAATAAATATAATAATAATCATCATCATCAATTGTGTTTATAAAGTGCTTTAACACTGCCACAGCTGAAACAAAGTGCTGAACATCAGCTAAAAATGAGTTAAAAGAGAGCATAAAAACAAAGCTACAAAGCCAAGCATACAGCGAACTAAAAAAACTCAATTTAAAACATAATAAAATGACGAGTTAAACAGATAAAATCAATACCAATAAAAATGAAGTAAAATCAAGTCTCAGTTGGGTTGAAGGCCAATGAGTAGAGATGAGTTTTCAGATGGGTTTTTAAAAAATGCTGGTTAAAGCCTTTATTTTCCAAAGGTTTCAATCAAAAATTGACAGCAAACTACAGTACCTTGTTATTTATCTAATAAACAACTGAACAAAATTACTGAATGTAGAATTCATCCTATCCTGCCAAATTTAGAAAAGCGTGGCTCGTTCACAAAAAACTGTAGTACTTTTACTTGTAACTGTGACACCGAAAGGAACCCGTTGGCCTCCTTCAGTCAGTGTAATGATAGTGACGGTGCCATATTCTACTTTGTAGAAATAGTTCAAATGTGGAATACATGACTGTAGTTCTGATCCAGGAAACAAATCCCTTAATTCTCAGCCAACACCAAATGCCATTTTTGCTCTGAAAAGAGTTTGGGATTCAATAAATTGAACTCTGTTTTCCACCCACTTTGCATCGTGTTCACTGACGCAACATATAATTAAAGCACCAGTTCTGATTATATATAAACCAGCACAAGCTTTACATGATGTGAAAGTACTCCAGGTTCAGTTCTCAGAAGTCTTAGTGAAAATATCCAATTTCTCCTAAGTTGTTCCAACTATTCCAGTTGGAGTGTGAGCCACTGACCAGCAGTCGTACTCGGTTACATTGTTGCTGCAACTAGTTCCTGCAGGCTGAGACTGGAGCTGTGGCTGTCTGTACAGTTTCAGCAACCAAAGGCGGTTGAAGAGTGTGAAAGGAGACAGGGTGAATGATTAGGGGAACTCTACTTTTAAGTTAAAAACCAGTGCGGCTTTAGATGTGAGGGAGGCTAACAGGGAAAACGACCAGATTTGAGGCTTTAGATTGAAAGGGTGCACAGAACTTGTTTGCAGGCTTGCAGGTCTGTAGTGTGAGCGACCCAACACTGAAAAACTCTTGGTTAACTATTAACTAATGAATCAATCAATCAGGTGTTGCACTTTTCACAAGCATCTCCAACCAAGGGAAAACTGAAAAGTAAAAGGAGGAAATGTGGTTTTCATAGTATTTTTGTATTCAAAAAAGCACTGTATTTGTTGTTAATTTTCAAGCGTGTGAGCTACACTCTGCACACTAATAATATCTTCACACACCTGTTATTTTCAGTGTTGCTTCAGTCAAAAGACTTCTGTTTAAGGGGAGTTACAACACCTCCTCGCATGATCATATCATGACTCAAATTTAGGCAATTTTACTTTTTTTTCCCTACCTTTCCAGGGTATAGACCTGCCTCAGCGACAGCTGGAGATAGGATAGGCCAGTTTGTTGGGATCCTGCATAAAAAAAAAATATATAAATTTAAAAAAAAAAGAGGCAGAAATCAATGGGTAATATCATGTTTTTTTTTGTGTAAAATAAAACAGTCTGCATAATCTGATCAACCCACTGTAGGCTTTGAATACTTATTTTTGATTTATTTCACGCTTGATCATTTCAATAAATTACATCTTGTCACTTGTTCCTCCTATTTTTTCGTTTTTAAAAGATTGATCAAAAAATGTTAGCAGTAACAACTTTCAGACACACGAGGGAAACATTACACACGTCTTGACTGAAAGACAAGACTCCTCAGCCCTGAGTGAAGGAAGAAACTCAAGCTTCTCTTCAATCCGCTGATCAGTAATAAAAATATAAACCTGAGCAACTGAAAACTCAAAGGAGCAGATTGTACAGAAGTGGTAATGCATCTGCGAATGGTTTTCAACGCAGGCCAGTATTTTCAAGCATTTTACAGACTAGAAAGTTCATTCTCAATAGTCCACTTAAGTTGTTTACTTGGTGGGGTAGCTTCAGTCTGCTTTGGACTGCTCTGACTGACGAAGCCCTCTGGAGTGAGGGTGAAACGTTTCTACTAAAAAGAAATTGTCCAGATGAACTGATTGAGAATGAGCGGATTTGATACCTGGACTATTGAGAATGAACTTTCTGGTCTTGAACCACTTTGGACATGTCTGCCTGCCTGGGAGGAGTCGACGAGGGACAAGCCCCCAGAAACCATCTTGGCTACAGCAAACTGGTTGGTCCACTTAAGTTGTTTACTTGGTGGGGTAGCTTCAGTTTGCTTTGGACTGCTCTGACTGACGAAGCCCTCTGGAGTGAGGGTGAAACGTTTCTACTAAAAAGAAATTGTCCAGATGAACTGATTGAGAATGAGCGGATTTGATACCTGGACTATTGAGAATGAACTTTCTGGTCTTGAACCACTTTGGACATGTCTGCCTGCCTGGGAGGAGTCGACGAGGGACAAGCCCCCAGAAACCATCTTGGCTACAGCAAACTGGTTGGTCCACTTAAGTTGTTTACTTGGTGGGGTAGCTTCAGTTTGCTTTGGACTGCTCTGACTGACGAAGCCCTCTGGAGTGAGGGTGAAACGTTTCTACTAAAAAGAAATTGTCCAGATGAACTGATTGAGAATGAGCGGATTTTACAGACTGTTGTCCATTACAGCCTGGAGGTTATGCACAATAACCAATGTTCCCTGAGGGAAGGGAACAAAGTGCAACACATGATATGGGAATTGCGCCCTCGCGCGGTTCACCTGAAGCATTACAATCACGCCTTATAAGGCAAGTGAGGCTTCTGCGTCACCAGAAGCTCCACCCCCCTCTGGTATGAATGACGCAGAACGACTCACGATCGCCCTCTGCAAGCACTTCGCCGAGCTTGTGCATTGGAGGGGCAAACAAGTGTTGCACTTTGTTCCCTTCCCTCAGGGAACATTGGTGCATAACCTCCAGTTCCCTTTCGGTCAGTTCACTGCAGTGCAACACATGATATGGGAACATACCATCACGCCCTGGAAATGCATGCTTTGTGCAAACTTTAGGTCCAAACAGACAAGCGGTAGTACATTCAGCTCTCCTTTGTAGAGAGCACAGCCTGTGTGAGGTCATGAGTTGTGACATCCAGACTGTAGTGTTTTATGAACGTGTTAGGGGAAGCCCAGTTAGCAGCAGCACAGATGTCTGCTACTGAAACTCCCTTAAACAAAGCCCATGAAGTGGCTAATCCTCGAGTCGAGTGAGCATGTACCCCACTAGGCACCTGCTGACCCTTGCTGTTGTATGCTCTGGAAATGGCCTCTGTCACCCAGTGGGAGAGGTGCTACTTTGACAGGGCTCTGCCTGCAACAGGAGTAGCAAAGCATACGAACAGCTGATTTGTTTTTCGCCATCTGCTAGTCCTCTCCATGTAGATGCTCAGAGCCCACACCGGGCAGAGCGCGTTTAAACACCTCTGTTCTGCAGACAGAACAGGAGGAGGAGGAAAGGCTGACAGTTTGAAGCCCAGACCTTTGTAGTTCAAAGTTGGGACTTAAGGCACATAAACTGGGTTTGGGTGCAGAGTGACCTTTGACCCATCCTGAGAAAACTGAGTGCATAGGGGGTGGACTGACAGAGGGAGGTCCTCCACACATTTAGCAGAACACAGAGCTAAGAGTAGGGTAGTCTTATAAGACAACAAATCAATTTTAGCACTCTGCATAGGCTCAAAAGGTGGACCACAGAGAGTGTCCATCACCAGAGTTAAGTCCCACTGGGGGGCCAGGAATCTGCTCGGAGGCCTCTTCCTCATCACGCCCCTCATGAACCGGATCACGAGAGGGTGGGAGCCAGGTGATTTGCCATCCCTCGTGGCACGCTGAAACAGCTGATAGAAAGACCTTAATGGTGGAAAAGGAGTGACCTTTCTCCAACAGGTCTTGCAGAAAAGTGAGAAGCTAAGCTATATTACAGGAATATGGGACAATATTCCTTTCTAGACACCAGATCTCAAAAACACGCCATTAACGTGCATAAAGCGTCTGTGTGGACACAACACGAGCGCTCTGAATCGTATTTACCACATTACTGGGCAAACTGGAAGCAGTCGGCCTGTTCCTTCAGGGGCCAGACCCACAATTGCCACAAACCCGGGCGTGGGTGCAATATCTGCCCGTGGGCCTGTGACAGAAGGTAGCTAGCCGTTTTCGCACTGCACAGCCCTCCCCGGCCCAGCTCGTCCTGGGTTGCCCCTGAGCCCAGCCTGGCCCGCCCCCGCTCATTTCGCATTGTGCAGAGATTATTATTAGTCATGGGCGTAGCCAGGATTTTATGAGGGGTGGATCCTTTATAGGAAAAGTGGACTCCTGGAAAAAGCAGCATGCCTCAGTGGTTCACTGGAAGCCCGTCGGTTTGCCACTCTAAACTTTATCTCGACTCGGGTTCAATTCTCACTTGGTTGAACTTATTTTACGTTTGTCTTTTAATGGATAAAAAAAGGAGTTTGTGTTAACCATAACACAAACTCCTTTTTTTTATCCAACAGGCTGACTTTTGCTTTCTGTCCTTGCTCGCTGAAGATGTTCTGGACTGCAGCTTGTTTTGGGGAAAACCAGTGCTTAGACCAGGCTTGTCCCTGTGGAGTGGGGCCGCGCGGCTCTGATGTGGACGCTGCCCTCTGCTCGTTTGGTTCGAGCGTTGGTCTCTTCTGAGCTGGGCGTCTAAGGAGCGAATTTTTCTCTGTGGAGCATTTCTGTGACCGCTGGAATCCCTCATCTGTGCGTAATGCCTCCTGGGCATACTTTCACGTAAGGCCTCCTCCTGTTTCCGCCTCTGGTCACAGCGGCTTTGGATCTTCTCCAGGGCGCCTCCAAACAGCCCTGAAGTTTCCACCGCCTGATGGAGGAACGTGGAGTGCTGGCTTTCAGGCAGCTTGGTCAGTGTGAGCCACCACAGTCTCAGCCATGTATTTACTTTGGGCGATGGTGGCTGCACACGTCAGATGGAGGATGAAGTCTGCTGTTCTGCATGTCTCCTCCAGTGTCTTCACCGCCTGCTTCTTTGATGTCGTCTGCTGAAGCTCCTGTAGCTTTTCAGCCTGGTACGCCTGAAGCATGGAGGCCACGTTGAGCGTGCATGCAGCAAGGCCCTGAGTGCGGTAGCTTTCCTCCAGCTGAAGCGCTGACGTGCGGCATTGTTTGCTGGGGAGCGTTGGTATGGAGCCAGAAGTTTTTGGCGCCAAGTGTGCCGCCAAAGTCTCATCCATCGGCGGCATGTGTGCTAGGCCCATCACCTCCATTTCCTCCACGTCGAGGAACTGCGACAAAGGGATGGAGAGTGGTGCTTTTGGGACTGCCCATGAACGGGTCAGCTCGGTCAGAAAGTCTGGGAACACAGGCATTTTGTGTCTCACTGGCACTTGCTGCTTAGCTAGGAAGTAGCTGCCCGCCAGTCTAGTCTGTTGTTGATGAGGTGGGGGTGCAGGCCAGTTCACCTTCAGAGTCTCAGTTGCCCTGTGGAACAGCTCAAACAGGGCCGTGGTGGAGCCGTCCACCTCGCTCGGAGCTGCTGCTGCCCCCTGAGAGAAGTCCTGCGTCCGACATGTCGCATGAGGCAGTAACAGATGCCTCGTCTGACTGTAACATCTCACGCGAGTCAAACTTTGAAAAATTTGGCTGGCTCGTGCCGTCTCTCCCCTCCTCGTGGAGGTCCATTTGGTCTCCCCAAGTCAGCGCCCCGTTGTCCTCCATCATGTCGGCCTCAAGCTCTGCTGAGGGCCCGAACATCTCGGACAGGAGCGGGTCTTTTGTCACGCTGGCGTTCCCCATCGTCCTGGCCACAAATTCCACGTGCCTCTCCTTCACAACCAGGCGAAGCTGGCTGCAGCGTGTGCACGCGTCCGGGTTAGCTAAAGCAGCTTTAGCATGTACCATTCCCTGGCACACGGAGCAGGCCTCGTGGGTGTCCGTTGTTGCGATGAAGAAGCCGCATTCGTTCGGGCAAGGCCGTGACCCGGGACTTTCCGGTCTTGTAGCCTTGCCCAAGTTCTTTGTCTTCTTCTTGGCTTTCTCCGGAGCCATGGCGGGAGAAGGCGTCGAAGTTTCCGTTGTTTTCTTTCGCTGAGCTGTTCGAAGAAAGCGGCCTCCCAGTTAGCAGGAGCTAAACAGCGAGAGCGTGCGGTCCAGTTAGCAGGAGCTAAACAGGTCGTGAACAGCGAATTCCTTCAACTTAGTTAGCCACGCCAACTAAACGGTCCGCAGGATAGTGATGCCCTGGATAGGGAACGTGCTCACCTCCGGTTAGGAAGTTCAGTCACAGAGAAGTCTCTCGAGGTTCAGGGTGAAGCGAGGTGAAGTGCAATAAGAGGGCGATCGTGAGTCGTTCT